>VDFB02056351.1:60958338-61004162 GCA_007258455.2 Sequoia sempervirens
ATGCTGCTTGTCGGCAAATTATATCACAGCTAAAGATAAGGATCAAAATAAAAGTGGCTATGTACATTGATGGAAGGCCAAAAAGCATGAGGGAATATTACGGAGGGTTTATAAATAGTACATGACCTGGGTCAAAAAATAAGCAACCCAATTGCATATTCGAGGTGCGCGAGGGAAACTGTGTATTCGTATGTGCGATAAAATCAATAATTGTAGGGGAAGAGTTGCTAATCAATTACAATTTGAATCGCTTAGTTACAAACACAGTTACTATGGGGGTGGTACGTACTATGTACCATTTTACCCAACCTCCAATTAATGACTCCAATATACCATTTTATTCTTATGTTTTTTTTTTAAGTCTATTGGTTTCATTTCGGTAATGTTTTTTTATATTTAATTTTTGTCATAGCGGGACATTGATCATACGGAGAAGGCTCTGGCCTAGAGCACAGATCATGATGTATCTTCAAGCGCTTCTACCTGACAGGTTTACCTCATTGTAATTGTACAAATTAAATATGAGCAAAATGTTTTATTATTATGTTGTTTTCATAAGTTTATTGGGTTAATTTCAATAATATTTTTAATATTCTTGTTGCAGTCGACTGATCGGGGAAAGGCATCAGCAGTAGATGAGAGCATCCATAGGGAGGTGCAGTCAATATTATGTGATGATGGCATCGCTTATTCAACAAACCCTCTCAATATGATAAGGAATACCCAAAAAAAATGCAATGAAGAAATCCATAAGTTGTTATTCATAGTGCCTCAAACAGATGAGATAAGAGAGAGGGTTAAAATATTCACTGAGAGATCACAAAACTTGCAAGTAAGCTATCATGAGGTCTTTAATTATAACATAAGTTCATTCATAGTCTTATATTTTGTACTCTTTTATGTCATGAACTAAAATATGTGTTGTTTTTACAAGATATTTTGCATCTTCATGATGCTCCTGACCATGATCAGGGTATTACAAGTACTGCCCGTGGAGTAGGGGTTGGTACAAGTGTCCATCCTGATCTTACTGCGCATACATCACATCATCTGACTCCATCATCCATGCCTATATTGTCATATGAAATGTCGGCAACACATACCATGCAGGCATCCGTTAGTGCACCCTCTGGCAGCGAACACATGCCAGAACATGCGTCAGGACATGTACTTGGGGATGCAAAGGCCACTAGTACTGGTGATATTTTAGCAGCATTTCCTGGATCTTCCCATATTACTAGTACGGGAACATTGTCAGTCACATTTGTGGTGACCGAGGATTCCGTTCCCATAAAGATAGAGAGGGTCCTAGGTACTTTAAAATGTTTTAATTATTATTATATATAATCCAATTAAAATTTACTTATTAATCGCTCTTTTTAGACTATTGATCCCATGATCATTTTTCAGGAAATGATGTTTTTAATAAACATCTAAGTGATATTACATTGGAGCTCTTTGGGCCAACCATACGTACACAGTGGAATGCCCAAAATCAAGATTTAAAAGATGAGCTCATTAACCATTTAGTTGTGCTCTTCGGTGATAAAACATTCAACTGAACCAAGGTCCTTAAGAAAGTTGATACCTATCTAAAGTATGTGAGGGACAAATATAGGTCACATTTAGAGAAGAACAAAAATTACAAGCGTCCCCCCATGATTCTGGAGAGGGAGTGGAAGGACCTAGTGTCAGATGGAAAGGAGAAGGTTGAAAAGAAAAAAGGAAAGACACCATCGGGCCAAGGAAGGTATGTGATACTATCAACAATGTAATTATATATTGATTACTCTTTCTTTTTACATAATCTAACGTATTTCAAACTTTTCATAGGCTGCCCAACACATCGAAGGCAACAAAGACAAGACTAGAAAAACACAGGAAACACAAACTTGGCTCTGGTGGTTATATGAAATTAGTCGCACGAATTGTAAGTATCAATAAATGAAATATTGTATCCAAATAATAAATTGAAAACAATTTTGGTTTTATCACACCATAGAAGCAAAATTCATGATCTTATGCAAAAATGTAGGGCTCTGAATTCAATAGAGTTTTTCACAGAAGAGGACTTGAAGATTTCCTTTTAGCAAGGCTATGGAGTCGTGGCTGAACGCCTAAGAGTTTTGACTGGGAAAACACAATCTTTCACTGCATCTGACATGCAGGTAAATAAACTCAATAAAGTTTATTTAAAATTGAATACTTGTGCAATCTATTCAATATTAATTTCCACCATAAATTAATTACATTCCTATTTTTTTTAAACATTCAAACAATGATAATACTGCACATGACATTGGAATGCAACCTGGTGAGGGTGGAGCATAACCTGCAGATGAAGGTCATGGTGTGCATCCCGGTACTTTAGAGCATGTAGAGTGTGATCAACATATTGAGCATGATTAGGCTAGAGAAGATCAGGAACATGATGTGGCCCCATCAGGTAAAGAGGACCACTCTAAAGTTCTTTTAATCATATTTAATTGCAATTGGTGTATTAATTAATGTAACATTTCGTGTTTCAACTTTAGAGCATGTAGAGCGTGATCATCGTGTTGAGCATGATCAAGCTAGAGAAGATCAGGAACATGATGTGGCCCCATTAGGTAAAGAGGACCACTCTAATGTTCTTTTAAACATATTTAATTTCAATTGGTGTATTAATTAATGTAACCTTTCATGTTTCAACTGCAAATCATGATTTAGAGGTTGTTCAACATGTTGAGCATGAGTCTATAATAGAAGTTCAGGAACATGATGTGGACCCATTAGGTAAAGAGAACCACTCTAATGTTCTTTTAATTAATGAAATACTTGTAACAATAATAATAAAACATATCAGTTTAACATTTCTTTGTTATTGCAGCAGACCCCCTTGCAGCGGCATCCACATCGTGAGTAGACGACTAGGCATACATTAAGATCACGAGTAGAGGAAAAAAAAACTAAAGGGGAGATAGATGATTTAGAAAATGATACTCCACTTTAGATTTTTTTAGCTTTAAAAAAGAAACAAAAAAAAAGTGATTGTAATCATATCATGACAACCATATTTTTGATAATATGTAAAAACTGAAAGAATGAATATTATATGTTAATGAATGAATTTGAATATGTTAATCAATGAATGTTATATGTTAATGAATGAATGTTATATGTTATTAATGGATCAATGAATGATTAATGTTATATAATTGGGTATGGGGAATTGAGAGTGATTTGAGGGGGGGAGGAGAGGGGCCAAATGAGCTTCCACCATCACATGGTTGGCCCTGTTAAGTAGAGAATATTAAAATATTCTTGAAACAAAGAGAATCTCAATAAGGTAATGCACTTTTCAATATAAGAAATGCATCATTTGAAGCATCAAACCAATATATAAAGATAAAAGAAAGTGCTAACTTTTCACTATGGTGGCAGAAAAATGATTCTTTATACCTTGAATCCATACTCTGCATCATAATTTGAAGTTGTTTGCATTCCAATGTTCTAAGTTTAGTTTCTTTGTATGGCTTTGTATGAATACCACATTGTGTTGTATGTGGATTTGGTTTCAAAGCTCTGTTTCTTCTGTTTTAGTGGTGACATAACTCTAAATTTTGACTTTTGTGCATAACAGGCTAGTGGAAAAATTGACAGCTCTAAAGGGTTTAGAGGCTCGATTGAGATAGATACACGAATATTTGGATCTTTTTGTTGATGGGAGGCTTCCACTTAACCATGAAATTTTGTACCATCTGCAGGTATGCAAAAGTTTCTCTACTTACATTCATTCTTGATCATAAATGTTGTAAATGATATTAATGCTTCAAACTTAAGATTCGTTTCATTGTTATAATGATCAAAATGTTATACTTTGCTATACATTCAAGCATTCTCTTGCCCCCTACCCTTTGCTCTCTCCCCCTCCTTTTAAGAATTTTCTTTGTCATAAAAGATTCACATTTTTGTCTCATTTACACAAATTTATTTGAAGCTAGGAGTGAATAAAGATATGTAAAAGATGATGGATTATGTCTAAACAACTTTCCATCTTATAGCTAATTAAATCCTTAATATTTGAATAGTTTTAGAACTTCGAATAATGCTTGTATATGCATGTGTAGCAATAAGGGAGCCTATGTGAAGATTGAAATTTAAAACATCACTTTGGTATTTTTCCTTAGGCAGTGAAATGATATTTTGAGTAATACAAACCTACACACACATTGATATTTTTCAGCATTGCATTAAGGAATTTTTTTTCTCTTATACCTACCCTCAGCTAGACATGGAGGTATATAATATTGGTTTCTGGGTTTTTTATGTAGTAGTTAATTTCACAGAGGAAGACTAAATTCTTCTTAATGTCCTATCAGGTGTGAAAGCATATGAATCACTTGCTTGAAGGCACCATTTTGTATTCATCCAAAAATTGGTTTGTTCTTTTTATGTTTCTTGCATGTGTTTTTTTTAGGCTCTAGAGATGTAGCAGCTCTTTCCTTTGCACTTTTCATCTATTTTGATGATTCTAGGAATTGTTCCTCATAATTTTTATGTAGATCTGTTTGTAACCTTATTTTCTACCAATCAATTTGCAAACCAGTCACATATTAAGGACCATTTCACTAACTTGTAGTCATCCATTACTTCATATGTTGCAGGTTGTGTCTGTGTGCCAATAAATCATGATGATTGCGATAACTTTAATCCTACAAGTGTACCCAATATTTCTCAAGTAAAAGTCTTACCTTATTTTATAGTACTTTAAATGGTTAATTGAAGGTGCTTCTTTAGATCTGAGATAGTTGAACTGGATTAAAATATGGTATTAGATGGGCAGTATAATGATAAAACTGAAGGTCCATTGAACACAAATTATGAACATAATTTATTGGACTATGAATAGTGTTACAATTATAATTATTTCTCCTTTACCTACCTCTGCATTAATTAAAAGATAGTAGATATTGGAAGTTCGTTACATGTCTCATGTATGTGTTAGTATTTTAATTTTGTTTAAGTTGTTCAAGAGCTTGATTAGGTCAAGAATATGTTCTACAAGCTCTGTTCTCTTGACACTGCTCAACATTTTCCCTACACATTTTCTTTTCAATCTAGACGTTTCTTAACTCCTTCCCTTGTTAGCCCTTGGTTGTTCTCAAGTGTAATATTTTTTCTATGCATCTTGCAGTCTGTATGTATGATCAGGCATCTCTTATGAAGCATGGATAACCTTTCATGGAATTGTTGTTGTGATTAGACAATTGCCATTGTGAGAATAATCATTTAATTTGTATGGAAGTCTTTTTCATATTATTTGACTTGGTATTGTAAACTTGTCTTTGCAAGATTCTCTAGGGGAACAACAAAACTGTGGTGATAGGTAGAGTTGTACAACACCATAAATCATTTGGTATTATCAATATATTGCATATAGAATACTCTGTGCAAGTAAAATAGAATGTGCAATGACAATTGGTCTCGAATTCAAATCTGAATATAAGTACATTATACACAAGAAGATGGTATCTATTCTATGATTTAAAGAACCCAAAAATAAGAAAATTAATAGGTTCCATATGTTTACTTGCTCTTAGACACTTGTTTAATTGGCGAGACCCTCAAAATGTCTTGTTGATAACCAACAGTGCTCAAAACTCCTGAAGAGGTCAGATCAATGTGACATTGGATATGTCTTGCTGACAGAAGTCATCAGCAAGACATGGACTATCAAAGTGAGTTTTCTATCCTATGCCAATGATTGATCTCTCACCGATGGGTTGGCTTCGGTGGTCATCGCCAAGAGTCTCCGCGATGACATGGTGTAGGTCTATTTAAAACTCCTGAAGAGGTCAAATCGGTGTGACATTGGATCTGTCTTGTCGACGGAAGTCATCGGCAAGACATGGACTATCAGAGTGAGTTTTCTATCCTATTCTAATGATTGATCTCTCACTGATGGGTTGGCTTCGGTGGTCATCGCCAAGAGTTTCCGCGATGGTACATTTCAACGAATATTTTTTAAAAAAAAAATTCATTGTTTCGTCGCAATTTCGACGAAGGCCACCGATGAATCACCGAAAAGGTCCGACAAAGTTGCTATAGCTGCGACAAAGGCTTTGTCATAACTCCTTATCCATTTCATTGAAATGGCGACGAACTTTTGGTGTTGCTTCGACGCTTCCGAAGAACCATTCTGATTGCATTTTGGTTGTAATTTGTCTATGGATACATGAAGTTTTTCGTCGATATTCCGATGAACATCTGAGTCATTTTATGATGCCGACGACCGATGAATATGCGCCCTTATTTCGATGAAAAAATGGCGACGAAATTTTTTTCCTCGATTGTCTGACAAATTTTTGTCAAACGACTGACGAACGTTTGTCGAAAAATGGAGTCAAATTCAATATTTTTTTTTGCATTTTACCTCGTCTTTCAACCTCCTGGAGCCTTTCTGGACCCACTGAGAACCTTGCCCTACTTTTTCACGAGATCACCCAAAAATCAAGTTTTTCGTCCGATCTCTCGAGGGGGCAGTATATTGGCATGTTTTCTCTTGCTAGGGCAGCAGTGGGGAAAATTTTGAAATCAGAGAAATTTTGGCTTTTTGATCGAGACAGTTTATCCTTTAAATCAACGCAGCAAGTGCACTGCTTCAAAGAGGGGCAAAATGTAGACATGGAAAATATACCGACATACTTAATCCTGATTATTAACACCATTTCATCCTAAATCATCCCTTAGTCTAACCATTTAATTGAATACCCTTATTTGATTAAATTCATCAATTTTCTTCTCTTAATTAAATAAATCATTTTATCTAATTAAGTCTTTCTCTCTCATTAATTAAATCAATCTATCTGATCTAATTAACCCTATTTACATATTTAATTAAATAATTTACTTTATTTGATTAAATATCTAAGGTCTATCTATTAAATTAAATAAATTAAACCTTGTTTAATTTAAGCTAACCAATCATCCTCTTTTGTTAAATAAATCAAATTATTTATTTAACTAAGTCTAAAATCACATTCTTCTCATCTTTGATTTAAATTAACCCATAAATCTAAGTCAAATCTATCACATCATATATTCTTTCATTAAATTAATTAACCCTTGATTAATTTAATCCTAATCCATGTCTCATCCTCTAGCTTTTTCCACTTGCAGATGAAAATAGATTTAATTCATTTATTAAATCTCTATTTTCTCTCAACATGGCATAATGGAGGAATATTCTCTCAAATTTGAATTCAAAATCCAAGTGGACTTTTTCCTTCCAATAAGACATTTATTTCATCTTTTCATTGAGCCAAGTGGCATTTAAAACATTCATTTTCCCTCTTACATGTCATTTCACTAATTTCAAATATCACCTAATTGCATTTATGGGCACATTCATCAAAATGTGCACATCCTCCATCCATTCACATTTGGACAAATGGCACCCTGTCATTGGTTGAATGTTAGTCCCACATTGCTCCATTTTAGGCATTTCTCCATCTTACCATTCTATAAATAAGAGGTCTTTTTCCTCATTTTGGCATCCACAATTTGAGCAAAGTTATTATACTCAAATCCGTAGCAATTCTCATTCATTTTTATCCAATCTTAGCTAGGTTATGCAGATTTTCATCTTGGAGCACACTTCAATCTTCAACAAAGTGGATCACTCTTCATCACCAATCAACATTTGCATCATGGGAGTTGGGAAAGGCCCAATTTTCATACCAAATTGGCACCAATTCCACCAAGAGATTAGGAATTTTCTTTGCATTTGAATAGGATTTAATATCTTTGGTTTATGCTTGTTTATGTTCTTCATTTCATTTCTTTTCCTTTGCAATTCAAATGGATTTCTTGGGGAATCATGATACTAACTTGTATTTAATCTAATATAGTGTTTGTTTCTTGTGTTTATGCAGGATTAGGATCTTGGTTCACATTTCCAAATTCAATTTTTTTTATTGTTATGCAATTTAAGTTTTATTTAAATGTGTAAACACCTATACTAGGATGATTTACGTAGTGTAGAGTCTGAATGTACATACAATGCCAACATCATCACAAGCTTACCTTAGCCCTGGTTGATAATTAAATGGAATATTTATAAGGGTTTAGTGGACTGTTTAGTTAGGTACCCCTCTA
This sequence comes from Sequoia sempervirens, assembly GCA_007258455.2. Lineage (NCBI taxonomy): Eukaryota > Viridiplantae > Streptophyta > Pinopsida > Cupressales > Cupressaceae > Sequoia > Sequoia sempervirens. Next base: position 60,966,478 of record VDFB02056351.1, read on the forward strand.
AATTGTTTTAAAATCACCAAGTTTACTGGGCATTAATTAGACCTTACATTTTTGGCACTGTTGTCAAGGATGGTGCTACATTCAAAGATTCATCTATGTTATTTCAAGCTTTCTTATTTTAAGATTTTTTTTTCTATCATTAGGACAATTAGGTTTTATTCCATTAATACCAAAACATTTTACTAACTTTGTGCAAGAGTTGTTGATACACAAAGTCACACCTATTATATGTGGAGGTAGCGAGATGCCTTGGGAAGATTTCTCCCATCATCACACAAAGCTAAAGAAGATATTGGTGACCATAGTAATCAGAGCGAGGGTATCCCTCAATAACTTTCCCTTTCACCAACATCCACTGCAAATACAAAGGAGACCTTCCAAACCTTAGTTGATGTAGTGGTGGAGGACCCACCAAAACATGTAACTTTTGAGTTCCCTATTGCCAACCAGGAGAGGGAAACTACATTGAAGAATATACCTCCTTCAACTTTTTCATTCTTCTATGGTTTGATTACTAAGGATCTAGATATCTTCTTGTTTGAGTTTGATGTCCTGTGTACAAGTTATGATTACACAATAGATGCACATAGGCTCAAACAATTCCCAGCAACCTTGAAGGATGCTGCCTTACAATGGTTTATGGGCGTGGGCAGAGATGTTATTCCAAATCAAGACACTATGAAGACAAAGTTCTTGGAGAAATACCAGGACTACTATAGAGGAATTGATAGAAGAAGAGATTACATTTTCAAGATGTCTCAAAAAGAAGATGAACCATTAGAGGACTATGTAGAAAGGTTCCAGTATTTAAAGAAGAATCCACAAAAAAATATTTCAAAAGAATATCTGAAGTTAGTGTTTTTAAGAGGATTCAATGATGATTGCATGGATTCCATTAACCTTATTGGTTCAGGAGATGTATCAAAATTTCCTTTTGAAAAAATCTACAAGGTTTGTAGAAACTATTCAAGGAACTCTACTAAAAGGACTAGAGGGGATAGAACATCTTCCATCAACAAGACATCTAATGGAATCTCTAGAGTGGAACTGAGTAACCTGTTGTCAAACATGAAAGAATACATTATAAGCCATTTGGATGCCCAATTGGACACTCTACATGTGAATAAAAAGCAAGAGTAGGTAGAGGAAACCCTTACTGAATACTTCCCTAATTGTAGATAGAGAAAATCTAATTGCAAATACAAAAGAGTAGAAAGTGTTTCATAAAACAGACTATGGAAACTAGATTTTCAAGCACTAAAGGGTCAAGATGGAAAATTGTTCTACATTGCACAAAGGATGTCATGGAAACCCAGACAAGGCATGCCTCAAGATCCTCTAAATTTCAATACACCATTTCTAATTAGCAATCAAAATTTCTCTAGTTAGAACCCTTGGCCTTGGGAAAACGCATAGAACCAATGGAAAAATATTCAACCAAACTGGAACCAGTAGTGACAAAACATGCGGCTGCAACAAAACTTTCAAGGACTTAAATACAACCCCCAATGACCACTACAACAAAACCAATGGAAACCTCAATGGAAAAAATTCCAACAATGGCAAAACCAAAATTTGAATTACCAGTAGCCACAAAATCCTTTGCAGCCACAACAACAATCCATCATGCCCAATCCAGTAAATCCATCATCCCAGCCACCAAGGGCACCTCAACTGCCAGCCCGACTTGCACCTAACCCAAATAACAAGCATGTTCAACAATCCTACACTAATGAGGCTATTCAATACCCTACTTATGGGATAGAGATGAATGGTTTCCACCTTAGATTAGGGAAAACATTGGTTGGGACTTTATCCCCTCAAATCACTGAGTTGGTAGATGAGGAACCCTCGGTAGAAGCCTTGGACAATCCACCTTTGGATCCTAAGTCAAATCAAGTCAACCAAACTAATTCAAGTCCAAAGCCTCCATTCCTTGAATGATTACTTACTCAAAAATATCATAACCATGCTAAAATTGACCTATTAGGATAGCTTCATAATGTGTGTATAAAGATACCCCTCATCCAAGCCATCAAGGACATTCCCATTTACACAAAAAAAGTGAGACATTTGTCTTAAAAGGCCAAGAAGAAAGAGAAAAGACCCTTAGACTAAACATGGGATTGAAAGGCATAAGAAAAATCCCTACACCCCTCAACAAAATGGAGTTGCAGAAAGAATGAACGGGATATTGATGGTGAGGACTAGGTGTATGAAAAGTGGAGCTAGCTTCAAACAAATTTTTTGGGTTGAAGTTGTTGTCATTGCTTGCTACCTGATTAACCAGTCTCCTACTTCAACACTTGCAGATAAGACACCATGGAGGTATGGTTTGGTAAAAATCCCTCATTGAGAGATATTTGAGTACTTGGTTGTGAGGCATATGCTCATGTGCCTAAAGAGAAGAGCTCTAAGTTAGAGAACAAGGCTGTAAAATGTATCTTCATCAGTTATGGAATTGGTGTGAAAGGATACAAGCTTTGGGATCCTATGGCCAAAAAAAAATTGTAGAGAAAAAATGTGATTTTCAAGGAGCTTGTTACTCCTACAATTGTGTCACTGCCAAAGAAAGAAGAAAAAGAGGATGTGGTTAATATTCCTCCTACCCCTGAGAAAGAAGAACCTGATAGACCTAATGATGAGGAGAGATCAAGTAGATCTAAAAATTCAGATGAAGATGAAGTACCTCAACCTCAACCTTTGAGAAGGTCTACATAGATAAGGCAACAACCTGATAGGTTTGGAAATTTGTTACATGATTCACTATACATGAGTGTCTATACATGTTTACTATTTTCGATGGTGCTATCAGTTGGATGAGTAAGTGACAAGCTATAGTCACTTTGTCCACTACAAAAGTAGAGTACATGGAAACTACTCATGCTTGTAAGGAATCCATTTGGATTCAAAGACTGTGTTGAGATGTTAGGCTTGATGCAGGGATGATTACTATTTGTAGTGATAGACATAGTGCTATTTTCCTAGCAAAGAATCCTACCTTCCATGCTAGAATGAAGCATATTGATGTTCAATTCCATTTTTTATGTGACATGGTGGAAGATGGTAAGGTGCAGATTGAAAACATTGATACTTTGATGAATGTTGCAAATTCCTTGACTAAGGCAGTGAGCACAGAGAGGTTCAGATGGTGTTCGGTTTCAGCCCATAGCAATTGATTACTTGGTTAGATTGGCTTTTGAAAAGGTATTTGACAAGTGGGAGAATGTTGGGAATTAAGGTGTCTCAACCTTTGCAAATTCCTAGCATTAAAATATTAATTTATTAATGCCTATGTTATAATCTCTTGCTCATATTAATTTTTCATCTAATATGACTTGGCACGGTGAGTTGTCAGCATGTTGGGAGGTCACATGGGATGTGATATGGATGTTGTGGTCCTCACAAGGTAATGTAGGCGTCCCACTTTGGGAAGAGATTCTTTTACATGTGTCGACATATTTGAGGGATTCTATGACGATCTTATGATAGATTCTCATCAAGATCTTATGAAAAATTCCTACGATGACCTTATCATGTGTAAGAGCCAAATTCTATGACAAATTGGAAAAGTGTTGGAAGGCATCTTTGCATGGGGAATCTAGGCGCCCAAATTTGACAATGACAAGTTGTAAGAGAATCATTTATTATTAGTTGGTTATGATAGATTCTCATATAGTTGTAAGCGTTGTCATATGATAGATTCTATGATGGTTGTAAGGTGTGTAAGAGCATCTGCCATAGCTATTCTAGGTGAAAATGGGGTTCCCAAGTTTGGAGGTATGAATGAGAAGTCAAAGAATATTGTACATGTGCCAGTTGCATACTTAGAGGTGGTGGAAAAATGTTCCACATGGATTTGGATGCCCATCTCTTGTAGCTTGCTCTAGAAGCTACCTCCATACTTGCATTCTCTACATATTGGATGTCTTGGAGTTGGTTTAGTATGATGCATTTTGAAGGTATCGTTATGTTGTCAGAATAACTCTAGAATTCAACACTCATGTATACTCCTAAAGAACTTGTATTGCAGGTGTGTTGTAATTACTATTGATTCAATAATACATTGTATAGGTTTTGGAGTGTTGGGTTTTTCACCCGAAAGGGTTTTCCCCACATATATCTTGTGTTGTGAGATTATTATACTTGCATGTGTTGTTGCTTTAGTAATATTCCTATTGTGCGTCTCATATTGTAACTAGAAAAGAATTAAAATTGTACATCTCTCCTCTTAGATTAGCATTAGGAAGCATTTTTGTGAACCTTTCTTCCTTTCAATATGAAGCCATATTAGGTACCCATGCATAGTAAATCCCTCCCAAAAAAGAAGCCCCCCCATAAATAGAGAGAGAACACCCCCTCGAATAGAGAGAGATAGAGAGAGAGAGAGCGAGAAAGAAGGAATAAGTAGCTCCCCCCCCAAAAGAGGACACTGAATGCACCCCAAGTAAAGCTCGTAAATGAAGGAAGTTTCTCTCAATGAAGGATTTGGTGAAGATGTATGCAATCTAATCTGATGTCAGATAGTACCTAAGATCAATTATTTTCTCATGAATTATCTCCCAAATGTAGTGCATGTGGATCTTAATGTGTTTGGTCCTTTGATGATGGACCAGATTGTGAGAGATTTGTATCTTACTTTGGTTGTCACAAAAGATGATTGTGGGCTTTTGGAAGGGAATGTGAAACTCAATGAGAATGTTTTGAAGTCAAATGGCCTCAGTAGTAGCATTAACTTCTCCTTGATACTCAACCTTTGTAATGAAAGAGAAATAGCAAACTACTTCATGCTCAACCAACAAAATGGACTGGAACCAAGGGAGAAACAATACCTTGAGGTAGACATATGATTCTGAGAATCACCTACTCAATCTGAATCTATGCCCCACGAAGTCAAAATCCACACCCGCTGCATAGTGAATCTCATAATTTTAGTACCCTAAATGTAGTGGGGAATTCACTTAGCCGCTTTCTAATGCAACTCATACGACTCTTGCATGAAGCGAGAGACCATGAATACAACATATGAAATATCGAGTCTCTTCTGAGTCAAATGTATGAGGCTACCAACAAGATGTCAATATAAAGTACCATCTATTAAAGGTGAAGAACACTTAGCCTCAAGTTTGACCCCGTGACAAAAATGGAGTTAGTGCAAACTTGTAGTTAGCCATGTGAAACCTATGGAGCATATCAAGTGTGTACTTAGGTTGTGCAAGAGAGATACGTGAAGAAGGCCGAGTGATCTCAATCCCCAAGAAGTAGTGCAATAAGCCCAAGTCTAACATCGAAAAAAAATCATGAAGGACAATTTTCACTACTTAAATGTTGGATGAGTGACTTCCTATGATCAACAATTCATCGACATAGAGAACTAGGAATGTGTGAGTATCATCCTATTGCAAAATATAGGCATTAGGATTAAAATGCAAATGAGTGAACCGAACTGTCAAAAGGAAGGAATACATCTTGGCATACCAAGCTTGAGGGGTCTATTTGAGGTCATAGAGAAACTTTTGAAGATGAAAAACAACTGAAGGATCTTGAATGAACCCATGTGGTTGCTACATGTATATCTCCTCCTCAAAGTCACTATGAAGAAAAACACTCTTCACATCCATTTGATGAACTTCCCATCTATGAGTTGTAACAATAGCAAAGAAATGTCAGATGGAATTCATTTTGATGATTGATGAAAAAGTCTTAGAGTAGTCAATCCCAAGAACTTCGAAGAATCCTTTGGAAATCAAGTGAACCTTATGCTTATCAATTGACCCATATGTAGAAAAAAAAATCAATATATCCACTTTCATCGAAAATTTTCCTCCCATTAAGAAGAGGGACAAGGTACCAAGTGTGGTTCCTCTCCAAGGAACTAAACTTTCCTACATAGTTGCATCCCACTTGGGGACACCAAAAGCTTCCCAAAAGGACTATGGATCAGAAGTTGTAGCAATGAAGAGATGTAGAGCCTCCTGAAGTCTTAATCTTGTTCTTCTATGATTTGAAGGATCCTCTACCCAATCCCTTGCTAACTACAATGTTTGATCATCCCAAAGAGGTCATGAGGCCGGAGAAGGTGGAGAATCTGGAGGAGAATCATCAACCTTTGAAGGAGGACTATATGAACCCTCACTATCACTATCATCTAAAGTGGAGGAAGAAGAATCCTCATTGAGATCAGAAGGATTAAGATCCTTTGAATAACTATCATCATGATGGAAGGTCTCCAAGTTGATAGTGGATGGAGAAGCATTAAGAGGAGAACTAGAATAGTTCTCCTCAAAGTGAACACTCCTCTCAATGAATATATCACAATTTTTAGGATGTAGAAGCCTATAGCCTTTGAAATCATCTGGGTATCCAAAAAATATGCAAGGCTTGCTCTAGGGATCATGGCATTTTGTTTCTCTACTAGAATGTGGGACCATACACAAGATCTATAGAGGAAAACATACACAAGATCTATAGAGGCAAACTAATGTGCTATGGACTTCGTAAATTCTACAAAATTCAGGGGTGTGCCAAGCTGAACATTCCACTTGACATTGCAAGCCTACATTAAATCATCAACCAAGGTGCATAAACTTATGATGGTACTACACTATTTGTCCCCTCATAGACTTGTGTTCACTTAAGTTATTCTATGCAAACCTATTCATACTATTCTAATTTGCTAAAAACTTACAAAATTATAAAAACAATGAAAGTAGTTATAGTACCTAATGGCTACGGGTACCTGCAACATAAGTTGTAGGTGACTGTTAAAGATATACCAGTGCAAAATTAATCTAAAACTGTTAAAACAATAAAATAACCAATCCTAAGCTCTGGAGTACTATGGTCTATCAATTATATCTCTATTCATGAACAACCACAACTTAACTATCCATAAACTATATTTTACTTTGCAATGCATGTGTAAGATAAAGAAAACAAAATTAATGGAAATGCATAAATAAACAAATAGATAGATGAAGTGAAGAATAGTACTTGAGTGGCCAGCTTAGAAAACTGTCTCACTTAACTTAAAGCCAAATCTAGCTTATATTCTTATGCATCCATGCATCATACAACTCCATTCATTGCATAACACTAGATATTCAAACAAAATCCTTCTTGCAAATTTTATTCCATAAAATCATTATAACATTTCTTTGGATAACTAGAAAAATGGAAGAACTACTAACTGATAATAACTTGTATCAATCAACTAATTGAACTATGAACTCATCCCCTGACTTTATACAAAATGGTGAGAGTCTTATTCAAACCGCTAACTAACTAACTGCAATCATAAATCTCACTTCTAGATACGAGGATGTGAATTTAAGATTGACTTATTCATCTAACTAAAAATGAAAATAGACCTATTCAAATAAGAATAGGTTGCATGTGAAACACATAGGCAAACGTCCAATATTCTAGAACAAGTATCTTTCCACATTTATTTCTTCCATAGTGACCACACTCAGCTCCACAGCTTCCTACACTTTGAACGGCTTGAACTTCATTAATTCCCTGTTCTTCTACCTTGGTGATTGCTACCAATACTCATTTCTTATTACCACGTGTTGAGTTGCAGAGAGATTAATCCATACAACATGCATATGCAACTAACCACCATAATTAAATCATAACATTCCATTCATATGCATATATATATTCATATTTAAACCATGCAATGCTACGAATATTTCACCATATTTCATTTCCACAAAATGGGTTCAAGGTTGCAAGGTATGCATGAAAGGATAACATATTATGGAAGCATTTTCTAAAAGGTACTTTAAAAATATATGTGAAGTGTCTTAAAATTATATGAAAAGCAACAAAAAGATACTAATAACCAGACCCATCATTCCCCCCAACTTGTCATTTTTCTTGTCCTCAAGCAAAAATACCAAACTAAATCACCTAGGGAAGAAGATTGTAAAACAAAGTGATCTACCTGAGATCCATGACTGTGTTGGCTCCCTGTCCCTGTTTGAGGTAGAAACCATTATAGCATGCAAGCCTATTCATCTTATTTGATTTTGCATTCTTGTCCCCATCATTACTTTGCCCAGTCCAATGTGGAATTGGGTGAAGTAGGATAGGAGGGTGGTAAGTCAGTGGAAGCCACTCCACTCCTCGTATTCTTGAGATCTCTATATACTTGCATAGCCTCTCAAACATGTTCATAAAGTTGTTGAGGGAGTGTGGCTCCTTCCTCTTTAATTTTGGAGTCATACTGTTCCATTTGTTTTCCACATGTATCAGGCAGTTTTGAAGAGTGGTCACTACCAATTGTTGAATCCTTCTATAATCCCTAAGTCTCAAGTCTATAATTATCTTTCCTAGTCACCTATGTGAAAGGAGTCTTAGCCATTGAGTAATCACTTTATTGGGATTCATTTTTTCTTTTCTAAGTTGCAGTGCCATTGTTTTCTCATGTTCTTCATATTTCTCCATTAATTCTCTACGGAGTTGTTCATTTTTGAAGTAAGATGTGAGGGCTCTTACTTGCAAATCCCCAACATAAATCAAGGGATTTCATTCAGTATCTTTTTCTATTACATAATTATGCAAATAATATTCACATAACTGGTCTTGCTCCTCTAAAATGACTTTGTTGAAGAAACTGAGAAAATTGTGTCTCTTAAATTCAAAGCAAAGGGATGGTCATTAATAAACTTATTGAATTGAAAACTGGGAAATTTTTCCTTTAAGAACAATGCATATACTCTAGACGAAGGTCTACATTGAACTATTTGAATATCCCTATCAACTACTTTTGTCAATTTCTCCTCCAGTCTTTTTAATTCCAAATTCTTAGTTTCTAATGATGCATTCAAAACTTGTTTTTCTTTTCCCCAGTTTTCCTTTTCCTGCCTGAATTGAGTAGTATTTTTCATCAATTTAAAGCCTAAAGACAAAGTAGTATGGTAGGCTGGTGTTTTCACAGTAGGGAATTGTTGATCTAATGCTACATTCAAATCAATTCCCATTTTACCTTCAGTCATCTGTGCCAGTAGGTCCAATTTCTTTCCATGGTTGTAGGTATGTATTCTCTCTTCCAACTCTTTGATTTTCATTTCCTTTTCTTTGTCTTTTTTTTCATACCCTTTCACCTATTCTTCCAATTGCTTTATTCTATCAAGGGCTTCTTGAAGATATTTTCTTATGTTTTTATCCTCTAGCAATTCCTTTTCTTCTTCAAAATTCAAACCATCACTATCATCTCCTGTAATATCAAAAACTTCTCCACTGGGTATTGCCTTCTTGGTATTATTAGCAATAAAAACATCCTCTGAGTGAGAATCAGAGGAGGAAGACACATACCTTCTCTTTCTATTAGGAAAATTGATATTTTCAACATAAACATTATCGGGGTCAACTCTATCCCTATTTTTGTCTGTGTCTATCATCAACGAATCATGATGTTGCTACTCCTCAAATTTTTCTTCCTGTAATTGTTCCTCCATGCCTCTCTTCATAATTCTTTGTCCTTTCAATCTTCCTGAGCATCGGGGAGTAGTGGTTTCCTATGTAACTTTACTCTTCTTCCCTCTTTTACTCCCCTTTTTCCTTCCTGCATCCTCTTCTTTTACAACATTCTCCTGCTTGTCAACTCCTTTTCTCTTTCTTTTCCCTTTTGAGGATGTTGATGCAATAGTTCTCATAACTCTAGGGTTTTGAGAGGATGAGGGTTCCTCTGTTATTGCAGCTGACACATTATGTTTCCCAATCCCACTTTGGCTACGAGTAGGTGAATCAGATGGTGTAACAGGGGAATCTTCTCTCTCAGGTTCATCTTGCTCAGGATCAACTTTTGGTTCAAGCTCTGGTAGAGGGTTATCTTCTGCTTCAGGTGCCTCAAGCAACTCAATGATTTCTTTGCAATTTTTAAAAGCATCCCAATTAACCTGTGGATGTTGAATTTTCAAACTTCTCTTAACCAATAGGGTTATCAAGCAATGATGAGACAATGTAGTGTCAGTTTGTTTCCTCTAATATTCAAAGGCCATTCTTTTCAACATGTTATACAAAAAATTGGGTACATTGACTAATTTGTCATGTCGTAAATGATTCAACAACTTGAAATGCACAAAATATATAAGATTGTGGCGGCCATCACAAGTAAGGTATTTGATAATATAAGTAGCACATTTTTCCCAAAAGAATGGAAGGGAAAGCCTTTTAGTACCTTATGTCGAGGAATCCAAATTTCTGCCTCGTTCATAGAATTTTTCCCTCGCTGCTACCACATCTGCATAAGCTGGGTATTCAAATCATATGAGAGGTAACCCTGTGACTTGAGCAATCACCATTTCTGAGCCATCCACCACCAATCCCCTTACTGTTGCTTCATCATACTTCAACGTGGCTGCAAAATCTCTTGCTATCCCATTATTGTACTCTGTCAGCTTCAAGAAATAGTCCAGCCATCTTACTCTAGTAAATAGAGGTAAAACCATCGTATCCTCTAATATCTCTTTGTGAGTAGACAATTCCCTCTTAATTACATCACCTCCCATTATTTTGTTGCTTCAATAACCTCAAAAAGTTTAAATTTTGCAAATTCAACTTCACCGCCTAAAAACCCTCAAATTCAACTACTTCTATGAATGCCTTCTTTGTATCCAATACTCACAATCCCTTGTCTTCTAGTTCAATCAAGTATCCAAATTTATATACCTTAGCTTATCTTAGGGCATGAATCACATTTATTGGACACACATAGAAGTTTTGCTAGTTTAAAAGTATAACATACAATGCAATCTGACAAACTTGGGTGGTGAAAATCAAAAAAATTGATGACAATGATACCCCTCCCCCCAACTTTAATTAAAGTGACCACACTTCATGCATAACTAAGTTTTGTGAGTTAGGATAATGATGGAAATTAATGGTGATATATTTCACATGCATAATTGAAACAATGAATAATAATGAATATGAAAAGAAAGCTAGATTTAATCACATGAAGTTACCTTTCATACGTGCATAATGGAAAGTAATGGTCAACGTAGTTATGAATTGAAAAAGGCACATATCGTAGTGTACAAGTGATGTGATGTGCATTTATTGCATAGGAGTTGATAAAACGTGGCGATTGTACGGGTGATGTGCGCTTTACATGGGAAGTAAATGACACATGTGGGTTGTAATAGATTTCACAGGAAAACCAATTTGAACTGCCAAGTGATAGTAGCATGTAGTCAATAGGTGTTGCTACAGGCACTCCAAGCATAGGACTAGACTAAGAAGTTCTTGTTAGGTCCCATCTGAAACAGGTCCCAATAAAACTAAAGAGCAGGTCCCTCTGGAGTATGAAAAATATTGATTATGGATATTGTGTTATGTGTGCATGTGATTTAAAGCATGGGAAATTAGGCCTAAGTAATCTCAGAGTTAGAGTTGTGTAACTCAACCTTTGTATTATCAGATGTATCAAGTAATTCGCTTCCTATGGGAACATCATCCTATCCCAAATCTTGAATCAATGGAATTGTGTGCACCATACTCATCCATTAGAGATATGATGAAAGCATCGTGTTCAAGTGGTTTCTTGTACAACTTAAGTCTATGACCATTAACTAGGAGTGAGAATTTGACTTCATCAATAGTTTGTAGTTGTACTGCACCATTAAGAAACACTTGTTGTATTTCATAGGGTCCTAGCCATCGTGACTGTAATTTCCCTAGAAACTATTTATATCTAGAATCATACAGAAGTGCCCAGTCCCCTACAGTAAATTCTTTAGTCTTAATATACTAATCATGCCATTTAATCCATTGTTTTTGAACAACCTTTGTGTGGTGCAATGCCTACAATCTGATTTCATCAAGAACATTCAAATATTGTAACCTTTCTTTCTGAGATTCGGTTAAGTCCATCCCTATATCAACTGTTGTGCACAGGGTTTTGTATTCAAACTCTATAGGAAACACTATTATTTTTCCATAAACCAACTCATAAGGGGTAAACCCTATAGTTGTCTTCTGTGTAGTTTTGTATGCCCAAACAGCTTCTGGTAGTCTGGATACCCAATCTCTTCTATGAAGTTGCATAGTTTTTGTTAATATGTTCTCAATCTCCATGTTTGTAACTTCTACTTGCCCATTTTCCTGAGGATGATATGGAGTATATTTCTTATGCCTAATTTGATACTCCTTCACCAGCTGGGCTATGAGGTCCGATGTGAATTTGGGTCCTTGATCAGTCACAATCTCCCTTGGAACACCATACCTAGTGAATATTTCCTCATAAAAAATTTGCAACATTGCCATCTTTGGAAAACTCCAATGCTTTGACTTCTACCCATTTGGTTAAGTATTCTGTACATAAGTCAGTATATATTCTTTTTTATTTGAAGTGGGAGATATAGGACCAATAAAATCTAGCCCCCATTTGTCAAAAGGAGCTAGTGCTAGTTGGGGTTACAAAGGCATTTCATCACTTCTTGTAGGTCTCCCCATTCTCTGGCATCTATCACAACTTTTAGTATACTTAACAAAGTCCTTATGAAGGGTTGGCCAATAATATTGTATTGTTAAGATTTTAAAAGTTGTCCTCTTAGCTGCAAAATGTGCACCACAAGGTTCATCATGGTGGGCTTTCAATATATCAAACACTTCATCCTCCCTAATACATCTCATAATTTTATTTGGGCCAATATAAAATAAAAATCTAGAAATCCAAGAATAAGGAAAGCATTTGTGAATTAACTGTCTTTTCTCCTTAGGAGAGAAGTAAGCTAGAATATGCCCTATTACGAAGTAGTTAGCAATATCAGCATACCATGGATTATGTATACTTAGACCAAATAAATGCTCATCGGGGAAAGAATCATCAACCACTCCTTTAGATGTTGTGGGCAATCTAGATAGAAAGTCAGCAACCACATTAGCCTTTCCTAGTTTATCAACTATGGTTATGTCAAATTCTTGTAGGAATAGAAACCACCTCACAAGTCTTCCACCTACTATTGGCTTATTCATCAAGTATCTAATTGTTGTATGATTTGTGTATATGAATACTTGATAATCAGTAATGCAGTGTCTAAACTTGTTAATGGCATAGACAACAAGAAGCATTTCTTGCTCAATCACAGTGTAGTTTAATTCTGCTCCCTACAGGTTTATGTTGATATAGTATATGGCATACTCCTTATTCCCCTCTTTATGTCCTAGGACTGCTCCAACAAAAAAGTCTAATGCATCAGTGTGAATGTGAAATGGAAATGTCCAATTTGGACCTCTTAAAACTGGTGCATTTGTCAAAGTTGTTTTTAACTTCTCAAAGGATTGTTGATAGTCTGGAGTCTACTCAAATTCAATATCCTTTGTCAACAAAGTAAACAAGGGGGAAGCTATTTTACTATAATCTTGAATGAATCTTCTATAATAACCCGCATGTTCAAGAAAATTTTTCACATCCTTTTGTTTTTGGGGGATAGGCAGTTTAGATATAATCTCAATCTTCTTAGGGTCAACTTGTATCCCTGCACTAGAAATAAAATGTCCCAAGACAATGCCTTTTGTCATCAATATAAAACATTTTTCATTACTCAATGATAAATTGTGTTTAATGCATCTTTTCAAGACTATTTCTAAATTTTGCAAAGCCTCATCAAATATTTCACCATATGTGGTGAAATCATCCATGTAAATCTCCATCTTATCATGTGCAAAATTAAAAAATATACTAAGCACTGCTCTTTGAAATGTGGTTGGAGCATTGCACAAACCAAAAGGTAAAACAAAATATGCATGAGTACCCCAGGGACAGGTAAATGAGGTTTTATCTTGATCTTCAGGTGCAATCTTAATTTGGTTATAACCACATAAACCATTAAGAAATGAGAAATATTTCTTCCCTACCAAAGAATTAAGAACTTGGTCAATAAATGGCAATGGAAAGTGATCATTTCTTGTGGCAGTATTTAGTTCCCTATAGTCAACACAGATTCCCCATTTACCACCCTTCTTGGGAACTATGACCAATGGTGAAACCCATTCGTTGTCTGATATAGGGTATATGAATCTCGCATTCAATAGCTTTTGCAATTCAACTTTCACAATATCTCTGAGAGTTGGATTCATGCGTTTATGTGGCTATCTGATAGGTCTGTAGCCATCATTGATGTAAATTTTGTGCATGCATAGGGCAGAATCAATTCCTTTCATGTCGTTGTAATCCCATACAAAAGTTGTTGCATGTGCATGCAACACAACATGCGGGGATTTCTTTTGTTCATCGGTCAATGCATTATTAACATTCAACATCTTTCCAGGCTTGATCTCTAATTGCATAGACATTTCTTGTATAGAGGACAGATCAAGGCTAGGTATTATTGGCAAGCATTGTTGGGGTAACAAGGTATGGATTATTTGGGATACCTCTTGTGAGGAACTAGTAGGTATTATGCTTTCCAAGGGATCTTGCAAGTAGGATAGACAACCCTACTATTATGTGTGTCTTCCACAGTCATTTTGTATGATATGAGCTATCAGCTTATCCTCATCTTGAATATCCAGTAGGGGGCTACGTTTAATGGTCATTAAGGTCTGCAATGAGTAGTTGTCCTCATCATCTAAGTGTGGCTAGATGGTCTGCTCAAGGTCTTGATGTGGTTGAGATGGTGGATAAAGTACTAGATTCTTGGTTATAGTTTCGTTGGATATGATCATTTTTCCTAACCTACAGCTTCTGAATGCATCGACTGTGGCTAACCAAGGTTGACCTAGGATTAGTGGATAACCAACAAGATTAACTTTGGACTAAAGTACTATAAAATCAGCAGGGTAATCCCAAGAATCTAATGCAATGACCAAGTCCTCAATAACTCCATTAGGCTTAACTGTAGACCTATCAGCTAATTGTAAAATTGTCTGAGTAAGCCTAAGGTTGGCTAACTGTAGTAGCTGCATGGTCTCCTTGGTCATTACATTAATTGCAGCACCCAGGTCTATCAAAGTATTCTTAATAAGAGTCCCATTGATTTTAACGTCCACTACTGGACTACCAGGATTTGTATATTTGGGAACAATTATATTTCCCAACATTATATCAACAAGGTTACCCAAAACATGGATTGTCTTTGGTTCCTTTCTTTTCCTTCCTAGCTTCTTAAGGTAGAGATCCCTAACAATCTTAGTATAGATGGGAATATCTTTGATAGCTTGGATTAAGGGGATTTTAATCCTGACATCCTTTAACTGGTTTAGAAGGTTAGTTTCAGTTAGTTTCTGCTAATGTTGGATAGCCAAACGTTCAGGGCATGGAGGTTTCATATGTGATGTAGTCTGGAGCCCTTGATTAGACTTGGATTTCAGAGGTGGGTTATCTGAGGCTTCCTTTGTAGGTTCTTCATCGTCTAATTCTGTAATTTTGGGAGATGAAGGTCCTACAAGCTGCTTCACTAATATGAGATGAAGGTCACTCACCTCTACCCCATAAGTGGGGTATGGACAACTTCGTTAGTATAAGCCTATTGAATAGGCTTAGTGTTAGGGTTAGGTGCAAGTTGGGCAGGTATTTGTGATGGTCTAGGCACCAAAAATGTAGAGACAAACTAATGTGTTATGGACTTGGTAAATTCTACACAATTCAGGGGTATGCCATGCTAAACTATCCACTTGACATTGCAAGCCTACATTAAATCATCAACCAAGGTGCGTAAACTTATGATGGTACTACACTATTTGTGCCCTCACAGACTTGTGTTCACCTAAATTATTCTATGCAAACCTATTCATACTATTCTACTTTTTCGAAAAAATTATAGAATAGTAAAAACATTGAAAGTAGTTACAGAACCTAATGGCTACGGGTACTTGTAGCATAAGTTGTAGGTGACTGCTAAAGATATATGAGAGCAGAATTAATCTAAACTATTAAAACAACAAAATAACAAATCCTAAGCTCTGAAGTACTATGATCTATCAATTATATATTTGTTCATGAAAAAACACAACTTAACTATTCATAAACCATTTTACTTTGCAATGCACGTGTAAGATAAAGAAGACATAATTAATGAAAATGCATAAATAAACAAATAGATAGATGAAGTGAAGAATAGTACTCGATTGGCTAGCTCAGAAAACTATCTCACTTAACTTAAAGCCAAATCTAACTTAGATTCTTACGCATCCATGCATCATACAACTCCATTCATTGCATAACTCAGACAAAATCCTTCTTGCAGATTTTATTCCATAATATCATTTTAACATGTCTTTGGATAACTGGAAAACTAGAAGTACTAACTGATAATAACTTGTATCAATCAGTGGGTGGATGGGCGGGCGGTCCTCCATGTGTGGCAGAGGGCACATGGAGGCTAATGAGGTTGGGGTTTGGACACTTGCAACCTTGGTGGCAGTGCATTTATGTATTGGGGTGGTGGCCTTAGTTGCCACCTTGGATAAATCTTGACGATAGAGTTCTTGTGGATTGCTTGACAAGGTGGGGCCCATTTCGGGCACTTATTACTAGACATGGCATGTTGTTTGGGTGGCAGTTGTTGAGTACAAGTTCTTGTATTGATTTAATAGCCTGTAGAATAGTATGGAGGTTCTCAAGGAAGAGGATGGCCTCCTTCGTGTGAGGCATCATGACATTTATTCCTCCCCAGTTGTGGTTAGTTTAATGATGGCCTTGCAGCATTTTCTCGGGTTTAAATGAATTGGAGGAGTTTGTAGAAGTCATTGTTTTCTTTGCTCTCGGCTAGGCGCTGGTAGTTCGCTTGTGTTTCTGGTAGTGAATGGTTAATTGGGTGAGTGTTTGGGTGCAACAATGGCTGGGTGTTCGTGTTTCATAATCGAAGTCTCGTCTGAAGGTTTGGTGTGGTTTGACGTTGATACATCAATTTCTTTGAGGGCCAAGACACGTCAAATGACTTTCAACTAGATAACGTACCGACGTCTCAAGAGGATTATGTTCAATAACAATTCTTTGTTGGTTGTGATGGTTAAAATGGTGTTGGGAGATGGGAATTTAGCCAGAAACGAAATCGGGAGGGACAATACCTATGTCACCTCCAAGTTTTTGGCGTCTCTTCTGGACAATCGGGTGTCGAAGGCCAAGGCCAAGGTGTTGCTAGAAAAGATCTTTAGGAAGGAATTGTTGTTGGGTGTCGAAGAGGTGTTGAAGGCGGTTATTGTGGGAAAGGGCATTCCCCGTCTTGGCGATTTGGAGTTACTGCGGTCTACAGATGATGTAGTGAAGTTTTTTCCTTTTCTATTAGATTCAAAGGGCCTGGCCCTCATGAGGCATAGAATGATTGTCATGGTGGCTGTGGAGTATATGAAGAAATTTTTTGGACTCATTCCTGTGAAAGATATCAACTGGATTGTGGATTTTGAGGCCTTTGCAAGGGCCAATGGATTTCTATGAGTATGGGTTGGTTTACGGTTTGTTTTTTGCATTGTCTACATCTGGGTATAGTTTGGTTGTGGTTGCGTAGTCAGTAGTTGTAGTATGGTTTTGTAATTTTATATGGAAGGCATATTTCTACTTATGGTAGTAATGGTGAATGGATGGTTGGTGGTGGTGGTAGTTGTAGTCGGGGTGTTTTGGGAAGAAGGATTTGGGTTCGTTGTTTTGCTTAACTTTTTGGATGGCCTCTTCATGGCCGACGCTGTAGTCGATAGTTTGGTATATGGTCTGGTTAGTTTCCTGCAGTAGCAGACGCTTGTAATTTCTTTCTTGATTAATACAATACTAAACCTTACATATCAAAAAAAAAAACTTGTATCAATCAACTAATTGAACTATGAACACATCCTCTAACTTTATACAAAATGGGGAGAGTCTTATTCAAACTGCTAACTAACTAACTGCAATCATAAATCTCACTCCTAGATACAAGGATGTGAATTTACAACTGACTTATTCATCTAACTGAAAATGAAAAAGAGACCTATTCAAATAAGAACTTGTTGCATGTGAAACACATAGGCAAATGTCCAACATTCTAGAACAAGTATCTTTCCACATTTATTACTTCCATAATGACCATGCTCAGCTCCATAGCTTCCTGCACTTTGAACAACTTGAACTTCATTAATTCCCTGTTATGCTACCTTAGTGCTTGCTACAAATACTCCTTTCTTGTTACCATGTACTGAGATGGAGACAGAATAATCCAAACAACATGCATATGCAACTAACCACCATAATTAAATCACAACATTCCATTCATATACATATATGTATTCATATTTAAACCATGCAATGCTATGAATATTTCACCATATTTCATTTCCACAAAATGGGTTCAAGGTTGCAAGGTATGCATGAAAGGATAACATATTATGGAAGTATTGTTTAAAAGGTACTTTAAAAACATATGTGAAGTATCTTAAAAGTATATGAAAATCAACAAAAAGATACTAGTAACCAGACCCATCAAGATCAAAACACTCGAAAGTGCTTAACTAAGGGTTTTCGACTATTCAAAACTTGAAAAGGAGTGACCCCCTTCATAACTTTGTGAGGAACTCGATTCTAGATATAACACATAGAGTTAATGGATTCTTCCTAGAAAGGTAGTGCCAAAGGCTTGGAGTGAATCATGTATACTAATTGGCCATCTCTTTCAATGATTGATTTTTGCATTTTGCAACTCCATTATGTTGAGTACTATAGGGAAATGTATGTTGCAAATCAATGCCTTCTAAAGCACAATGTTGCTCAAACATGTTGTTGGCATATTCCCCCATTATCTATACATAGAACTTTGATGGATTTCCCAATTTGTTTCTTTGCAGATGCTTTGAAGTCCAAGAATGAATCAAAGACTTCAAAATTTTGTTTGAGAAAGTACATGAAAGTGTATCTGAAAAAATCATCGATGAAGGTAAAAACATAACGAGCTCTACTAAAAGATGGTTGTGAAAATGGTCCAGCCAAATCACTATGTACCAACTCCAAAAGTTCTGAAGCTCACCAAAATTTTCCCTTGTCAAATTTCTTTTAAAGATGCTTGCCAAGAATGCATTTTTGACAAACACCATCAGAAAATGAACTACAAGAAATACTATAGCCATGTCTTGTTGATTGAGCTACTACAAGTAGTAGAAGTTCAAGTGGTCAAACCATTGATGCCACAAATTTCTCACTTCATCGAAATGAGTGAGTAAAATAGATGAAGGAAGATTAGGAATAAAGTGAGAAAACAAATAAAGTTGTAACTAATAATCTACTCTCCCAATTGCAAATGTAGAATCATTGTGCAACTCACAAATTACCACTAAATTAGGAGAAAACTCAACTTGCTTTCCCAAACCTGTTTGAGTGATTTGATATACTAATAGGAGATTAGTTGAAAATGAGGGCACACAAAGGACATCTTGAAATGTGTCATCCCCCACATCAACAAACCCTCTCCCACACACCTCAACAAGAGTGTCATCACCCATCAAAATGGAAGGCATAGTACATTACTCCAAAGATGCAAGTTCATCTTATGATGAAGCCATGTGGTGTGAGGCACCAGAATCAACAATCCAAGTGGATTGTGGAGAAACAACTGCTACAAGGGCCTTGCCCATTCCTTTCCCCTTGTTATCTTTTACCTTGTGAAACCCCTTGTATGAACTTTATTTTACTGATTCAAGAACATTGAGATTATTCTTTTCAAGAATATGTGTTAAGTGTTCAACTTGTTTTTTCAAACATTTATGCTCATCATGACCAAGTCTTTACAATAAGCACATTTGACCTCCTCTTTCTTATACTTGTCACCATTTGAAGATGAGGTCTCATTGGATGCTTTTGGGGTAGTTGGTTTCTGATCCTTCTTTTTTCTATTCTTTTGTATCTTATCTTAACAATCATTTACTTTGTCCTAATTGTTCTCTTATTCCTTGCTTGGCAACTAGTGCATGTGACTTGGAGGATTTTAGAGTGGCCACCTGGATTAGCTTATCTTTCTCTCATGTGAGAAAAGTAACAAAATCATCCAAATGTGGCATGGTGAATTTAGACCCAAATGCATCTTTAGTAGCA
This sequence comes from Sequoia sempervirens, assembly GCA_007258455.2. Taxonomy (NCBI): domain Eukaryota; kingdom Viridiplantae; phylum Streptophyta; class Pinopsida; order Cupressales; family Cupressaceae; genus Sequoia; species Sequoia sempervirens. Next base: position 60,986,483 of record VDFB02056351.1, read on the forward strand.
TAGAAGGTAGAAACAAATATTGAATATTCAAAAATTAGCTTAGAGAGAATACTAAGAATCAATTGTTCGCCTTTCTTTTCAATTCCACATTTTTTTAACTACAACCTTATTGATTTCAATTTTGTGAAAAAATCCTAGATTGTGTTAATTTTTTCTAGACTTAGACTGATGAGTTCATTTTTCCAACATATGACCTCTCATAGAATCTTGAGTTCCAAATAGAGTTTCTGGGTTAATCCATATTACATTTGGTGTATTCAAAGATTCAATATGAAAGAGCAAATTCAGAGAAATAGACAAACACAAAGTTTCATATGCTTCATCACATCTATTGAACCACTTAAGACTTTTTTCATCTTTAGCAGCTTCAATTTTTAGTCCCATTGTTATCCTATGCAAACCAAGGCTTTTTAAGTGGATTGTCATGTGATATTTCCATTCAAAATAGTTGTAAGTTGTTAGAGTAGGAACCATTGTTTGAGCCATGATCTAGAAATGCAAGACAAAGTGTTGAATGGAAGAAAACACAAGAACACCTACACCCCTACCCTTTTCACTATTATAAAAAATCACCCCCTAAAATTTTACAAGGTTGGCACTTTATAGTTTAGTGTGTTTACAAAGTTTTTTCCAAGTTACAATGCTTATAAGGCCCATAATAGCCAAAATTACAAATTTTGATAAAGAATGAAGTTGATACAAAATTTGGGAAAAAATGGCAAAATTTCTTTTGAAAACCTTTGTGGATTGAAATTGCTTGTCTCCAACTTTTCAATGATATCTCGTTCACCAAAATTTGATAACCAAAGCAAAAATTATGTCAATTTGAAAAAAAAAAAAGAAGAAGCAATTTGACCTATATGAGGGCCTTGGTGGCCCTCAGGCAGCCCATGGGAGACATCACCAATGGTGGTGGTTGTTGAGCAATGGTTGGGCGATGAGTTTGGAGGTTGTCAAAAAAGATTGTCATGATTTATTAACCACATACTCGTGGTTATTTCCTCTCATCGCAATTTGAAGAATTGTCGACGTTGTTGTTAGCTGTTAGGCCATTGGTGGCTAAAGTCTACAAGCTTAAGCCTGTAGGTGGCCTAGGTTGTTGCACTTAGTGTTGGACTTAAAACTCCTTAAGCAACAATGCTTATTTGAATTGCTTAAGTGCTTAAAAACAAAGTGCTAAGCACTTTTTAATTTTTTAATTTATTCATTTTTTTTATTTTTTCAACCTGTCACCCATATGATTGCAATAGGGGCGTATGGCCCTTCTAGAAAAATCATTTTTCCTCAATGGCTCTCAATACATAATATGTAAATTTTATATCAAAATTCGTCTCCTTGGCCTTCTGAGCGCAATAGCAAGGTATGTTTGGGCCGAAAATGATCCATTAAAAAGTTGTTTTCCAAATTTGTGCTTCAAACCATCATTTGCAATTGTGCCAAACGATCTTTGAATCAGATGAAATGAATGCCAATCTTGATTTTTTTTAGCCTTCTAGACATAGTGGAACAACCAAAAATATTGCCAATATAACCATAATTGGTGCAATCACCCAAATCTTACAAACACATGAAATATAAAAAGGTTATCAGACCTTATCCTTTTTAATTCTCTAGATCATTCAAAATGCAAGAGAAGAGCATATGAGATTTTACAAGATCTCATATAAAAAACTCAAACTCTCAATTAAGAATCTACGAAATCAAAATTCTCAAAACAAAAGCTTTGATACCATGCTAGAAATTTGAAATAGATTGATAACCCAATGAATTTTATGAGAGAAATTCTAAGCTACATAAACTGGAAAAACATAAACTATGCAAATCAATGACTCTAAGAGATATGTAATGTCAAAATGACAAATACATTAAGAGCTTCCAAGATGCAAAATACAAGTTAGGTACTGAGTTTGTATAGAATTTGGAAGAAGATGGAGGTAGCAAATCCAATCAATAGGAAGTGACTACCAATATTAAATATAGTGATCAAAATAGTAAATGCTACACCATTTTTGGATGAAGACACTTCATCACATTATCTCCTAGTTATTAAATAATAAACTCACTTTATTATCTTAAGCACAGATTAATAAAAATGTAGGAAAAACCTGTCTAAGGAAAAATAAATTAACCCACGAAGAAAATAAAAACCTACACTAACACTTAAATACTTAAAAGAGCATTAATTAATATTAGAGAAATTGATCATTGGGGACTTCCATTCACTACAATCTTATAGGTTTGGTGTTTGACAAGTCTTAAGTATCCTTCCAAGCTTTTGCTACCAATGATATGCCCCTATATAAGATAGTGTGCACATCTTTCATTGTAGGGAGGAGGATCGTATGCACACAATATAATCTCAAATTACTAGAAAGTTTAATTGTCCATGTACTACTAGCTTTATGCTATGCAAAATGGCTTCCATTATTGTAGTCAAAATACTTGTGTATTTCTTTGTGATTTTCAAATTAACTAAGAATTGCACTCATTTCAAATACCTATTAGTCTAATGTTTTATATGTTCCCTATAGACTTGTAAGATGGTATCAACCTTGATTAAGTTACTCACACCCTACATTTTCAAGCTTGGAGGTCCAAGGACACTATTGATTGGACCCCAAAGCATCTTAGCTCAAAGTTAATATTAGTTTGAGTCAAAATTCTTAAAGCCATGAATTCATAGATCATAGTGGATCCAAAATCATTTGATTGTATCTTGTTAGAACATAATGTTATTAGGGGTCATACTCGTATAACATTTATATATTGTTCTAATATAAGGTTATAAAACCTTATGTTATAAAACATACACCATTTAATTATTTATAATCGAATAATTATTATATTATTAATTATATACAAATTGTTGTTTTGAATAGGCGCAACCAATATCTCTTAAAGTATTTTGTCACCCTTTCTCTTATATTTAAGGAGGTTCTCTCTCATTTTAGTGGAGGTGAATTTGAAGATTTTATAGTGAGTTATATCACCATGCACATAAGGTTCTCTAGTATGTAGACGAGTGTCCCTAAATTCAATCTATTTTTAATAGACTATTTTTATAAAAGTTCTAATAAAATGATGTTTTATAAGATTTTTTACTAGAAAAAGCTTTTCCCATGCATATCTTGTGTAATGTGTAAAATTTATGCTTGTTTGATTTTCATTTTAATTATTTTGTATTTTGTTTATAATGATTAGTATCCTAAGATCTTAATTTCTAACATATTTACTTCCTCACTTCCATGAATCTCACAAATTGGTTGGAGGACCAATAAATCTTCACAAAGCTTGCCACTAGTCTACTCCTGAGTCCCTCGAGGCACAATACATGTCACTACCAAGCCACATGTCAAAACTCAATCCACCTAAAAAACATTGGTGCCATGTATTCAAATGACATTTTAGACTCAAAACATCCACCTAATTTTACTCCATATTGCCAAATTACTTTGGAATCTGCATGACGTACACCTTGTGCCAATTGTTCTAGTCACTTGATGTGTTCACTACCAAAGGTCTTACACTTGATAGAGCATCAATAGACATCCAAGACATTGATCATCAAGGTTTGTTGCTTGCCACAATCTCTCAAAGTCTTGATGCTTGGCAAATCTATGCATTTCCCTAGGATTCAACTACTCCAAGATGCAAGAAAGTGGATACGTTTCAGTCATGATAAGGGAGGTGGATTGCCTCAGGAAATTGACAGCATTTTGCTAGGTCTTTCAGACAGCAATTTATTCCAATCCCTTGTTTCATCTCCTTTGTATAGTACGTTGTGTTAAAAATGAATTAAATGATTTGCATTTATTTAGAGTTCTGTGGTTCCTTATACCACTACACTAAATGCAACTACCTATCACGGTGCCCATCACGCAACAAGTGCAACTACTGGTTATTATCATTGATGCCTTGGAACATCTTGGTTAGCTCGTCTAATTTCATTTACTTAATCCAATACACTGACTATTCTGGATGTGTTTAGCCTGCTTTCCTTATCATTCCCTCTATTCAATATGCTCCCTGATCTGACGTGCTTCAAGTTTGTATTCTCATATTTAATATCCAATACACCACAATTTGATGAGCTGGAAATAGGCCAGCTCTCTATAATTATTACAGCTGTAAACTTTGTATGTTAATTTTACCAACAGGTGTCAAGTTATATTATAAACTTGAAAATAAAGTTGGAACATGCTAATTACCTTCTAAACTTTTGGTAATGTATGTTAAACTAGATGCAAAATAGATAATAAAGGTACGATCAATGTCACTTACCCCTTTGCCTTGCAAACATCGAGACTTGCTCATATTAGATTCCCATACCATTCTCGAGCCAATGTGAATGTGCACAAATCTGAATTCTTTAATCTGCATATTGGCACATTCTGGAAATCTCTATACACATTCAAATTCTACCCATTGAGGTATTTAAGTGTATCTTAATCCAAGGACACTTTACTCAGATGCTAGACAACAACCAAAAACTGAACTTGATCATTTTGAAACTAAAATTCTGCAGAATCTCAATCTTGGTCTTTCTAACAAATACTTATATCTCATAATTCAACTGCAAAAGCTACGCTAGCAATAGATCACAAATGATATAAAAATATCCATAGATTGTTGCCAAAAAATGCAAATGTTTGCTGATTCTAGCATGCCTGAAAACATTAATATATGGTACACTTTGATACGTGCCACGATTGAAATGTAACATATGAATGCATCAAAATGCAGTACCACGTAATACATGCCAAAGTCAAAAAGGAAAACATTCACATATCTGCACTGCTAATATCAATCCATTTTAAAGACACTAGAGAAAATGTGTGTAAGTTTATACAGGATTCTGGGAGTTACTGTACGTCTACTAGAAAGTATTCCTACTTTAAGTTTATTGGAAAGCATTGTTTAGAGTTGCTATAAATTTAAAAAGCGGAAAAATTACTGGTAACATTGAGAAGAGTCATTTCATCTGATAAGAAAATCATTCTAGTGTAAGTTCATCCTTCCATTGATTGCTACACTAAATTTTAGAAAAATGCATAAAAGGATGTTCATTTTGTTTCACAATGCAAAAGCAAAGTGAATAAAAAATCAAATGACGCTTACATGACCGCTATGTCAACCTTGGAACTTGAAAATTTTATGGATTGTGTAATTAATATTGTAGTTGTAGGGACAAGAAAAAATATCTAAAAATTTAAAAGAATGTTTGATAAACACACTCTAACGAAACATTTTCTCATGCTTGGTTTTTTCAGTTGGACCAAGCATGAGAAAATGTCATTTTGAGATTAATTCAAGGGAGGTAATCCGATTTGCCTTTCTTCCACTGTAACAAAACTTACATTAAAAGGGAAAGGAAAGAGTCCTTGAATTTGTTTTAAAGACTTGATCAGAAACCTTGATAACAGTTGATTATATTATACAGAATTATTAGATTTCCAATCAGAACATCTTCAAAGACATTTATTTTCAATATCCAAATATTAAGCAATTCATCCTCTGCGAAATTTGAGAAGCCTACATCATGTGGTTCCTACAGCTTTGCTATTTTATTAGTAATCAAACCAACAGAATGATCTGGGTTCAAAACTCTGGACATCCAAAAAATGCTTTGCCCCAGTTATATGTTAAGTAGTGTGAAAGAACTTTATGAAATCGGCAAAGCAATTAAGTTGTTTTTCCTAATTCAAAAACATTTAATTGGGCACAAAATAATCAAGTTTCCATAATCACTACCATATCCCTTGCCTGCAGATGCTACATAATCAGGCTGCAAGAATAATACAAGAGCTCAAACCATGAAAGGTTTCTCAAACACATATAATTTCATTGTGTTATTGCATCATCAAGAAAAAATAAAACCTATAGCTTCCAGAGCGCTCATCTTAAGAAAACCTTTTGTTCAGTAAACACTACACATATCATGCACATATATTTTCAGTATGAACAGTCCCTGTCTTCGGTAAGAAGAGGTAGTTATTAAATTGAGTATGCAAGAGTACTAACTTCGTAATTTGCATTGTCATTCCCCTTAGGCATACATATATTCCCCTCCACGAATAGCATTTGCAGCGCCCTTCCTTTCTTCTTCAGCCTCCTTTTCGCATTCTTTTCTTGATTCATACTCATAGTCATCAGTCTGCACTTCATACCTACATATGGAACATGAATTGTGCTCATCCTGGAAAAAAGCACAAAAGATGCATCTAGTGTGAATTACCTTTCTATTTTAAATAAACAATTGAGATTATAATATAATATAACTAATAGAAAATAGACATTGACATTCTTTACCAGCCATGGCTTGAGGCAATCAGGGTGAAACAAGTGCTTGCAAGGAAGCTCTTGCATCTTCTCACCAATGATCAAGTGCTCTCGACACAATGCACATTCTGTGCCTTTCCCTAATTTTACCAAAACGTCCTCTGTAACATCTATGATTGGCAATTTTGCAACCACTTCCTTTGATGCTGGAGGTACTCGCTGAGGTCCGTGGCTAACTTCCTAATAATTAAGAATCATGCATGACTAATCATCAATATGGCTCATAATTTATTATTTTGAATAAGATTACCCAACCTATAATATTAGATAGAAAAATCTGGTATGACACTAAAATTTGTTAATAAAATCATTTTTTGTTAAGCCTGATCACATGTAGAAGTGAAATTGAAGTTGAAAACATTTTCATCATACCAGTGAAAAGAACTAAAGAGAAACTCTTCCGTCATAAGATGCCTGGTCTCTGCCATCATATGCCTCCGCCCATGGCATTGGGAACTTAATTGTGTGTGCAAATAATATGATAAGAGTACACCATGGGATCGGGTAATTCAAGCCCACAAGGCTCTGAACTAATTCAACTATGGATTAAGTGCAATTGTTTTATATGCCTAACATACTCAAATCTTGTTTCTGAAACGAGAAGTTTCAACATAAGTGAAACACACTTAAAACATCTACAGCTGGCCTCAAAATATGGAAATCAACAACTATGCTGCAAAGTTGCTGACCAAATTTGTACATATATCTGCACAAAATGGCAATGTGTCCTATAATTCCCTCTCGTTTGCGGCCTTGAGATGTCTTGGTCTCAACATTGGTTTCTAACTATGTATCTATAATGTCGTAAAAGTGCACCCCTTGCAATTTCACTTACATTTTTGCATCCATTTTAGTGTCCACTCCCTTAGTATATGTGTAGTCTCATTTTAGCCCTTGCATCAGCCTTTTTCCCCCTCAGGATGCTTAGGAACCCTTTTCAACAACTACCTTTGCGCATCAACTTTGCATCAAGCCTTGTGTTTTCCTTGTTCCCACCGTTTTGTAGCATGATCTGTCTAGACACTAGCGTGCCATGCTAGCGTCCCGCAACATTTCAACGTTCAAACGGTCATTTCTGAGTGCCTTACCACTTGTCACTTACCTTTGTCAGTGGTAACGGATCAAGATGCCTTGATACAGCTCAAGAAGCTTCTTTTCCCTCCTATTCTATCTTTAAAATCTATCTTTTCAATCCATTGGGTCTTCTTGGTCTTTCTCTCTTGGAGACACTCTCTTTTCTCACTCTCTCAATCTTGCACGGCTCTCTTGCTTGTTACAACACTCTCATGTTCTCACAACATTGTCTATAACTCTCTTGGCTCTCTTGCTTGTTACAACACTCTCATGTTCTCACAACATTGTCTATAACTCTCTTGGCTCTCTTGGCTCTCACAGGTCTCTCTCTCTCTCTCTCTCTCTCTCTCTCTCTCTCTCGCTCTCTCTCTGTGGCTTCCTCAAGCCTTGCAAGTGATATCTCTCTTGTCTTGTGTCTTTGAGTGTCTTGGGATTTTTTACATCCCCCATCTATGCATTTGTCTATCTTGTCTATTTATCTATTTCAGTGTCTATTATTTTCTCTATCTATTTATCTGGTTGTTCGTGGAGGTGGGAACACCGAAACGGGGGTTTGACTGAGGCAAGCCCCAAAACAGCCACAACATTTTCTCTCAATCTTATGTGTGTAGGTATTGAAGACATTTATTTGTTGGAGCCTTCATTGCTTGGTTTATTGTGAGCACTTTCTTTCTCTCCCTTCATTTTATCATTTGCATTCTTTAATTTATATCTCATTTAGTTTATGTTATTTTAGTTTTGTTACTTTCTCGCATTCCAAGACTTCTTCACAGTCAAAGTAGTAGTCACTTTGCTATTTTCTAGGACATTCTCGGTTTCAGTCCGTACGAAATGCCAACGTGCCTCTGGAACACCAGCGTGTCACGCTACCGTCTATGTGCAGCACTGTCATCCTTTGGCCAAGAACTCGTTAGTCTATCCAAAAAATCTTTGTGACCTGCTCTCTCTGATTTTGGAACTCTCGCCTTTTTACCTTGCCACTTGAGCTCTATTCCTTTTAACTTATTAGGTCGTCTGAGGTAGTTTAGGGCAGTTTGCTCCCTCTAGACTCTTTGGTGTCTTAGAGACTTGGGAGTAGCCAATCCCCCTTCTATCTTTCTTCCTTCTATCTCTTTCTAGCTTTATTAAGAAGATTCAAGAAGTTCTCTTACAAGCGTGTGAAAGTGAGTGCTTCTCTCCTTTATTATTTTTTGTTGATCCCTCTCCTAAAATTCCTTGTAAGGATATTTTGGTGCAAGAGGATGACATAATTAATACTTTTCTTAATGTTACTCTACTGTCTCTTAATTCCAATGCACTCTCTTCTTGAGGTGATGCATTAGTGAATGAGGAGCTTCACCTCACATCTAATCCCCAACAGATCAATGTTGAGAATATTTCTTCAAACAATTTCTCTATTAGTCATGATGCATACATAAATTTAGTCGTAGTCTCGGCTGCCCCTCAAAGGCCTAAGAGACCGGTCATCCATGTGACTCCAACCAACCCTTCTCCTAAAGAATTTGTTCCATTCGTGGTGTTCTATTTAATAGTGAGGCTCCCTCTTATAGGGCGGTAGCCCATACTTATAATACTAGAAGGAATAAAATAAATGTTGATCCATCTACTTCTTTACCACCTTCTCAACCAAGTCTTCCTTCAGCACCTAAACCCACGACTAAGGCACCTAGTAATTATGATCTTGTGGAGCAACTTCGTGTTACTCCCACCAATCTCACTATGGGACTTGCTTCAATCTGCACTGGTTTATCAAGGTATGCTTTAGGAAGCCTTGCAAAAGATTCTCTTGCCTTCTTCCACTAGGCCGATGGATGTTAATGTGTTGATAGCTCATATTCATGCGGATTCGCTGAATATTACGTTCTATCCACAAGAATACTTTTCTCCGAAAGTGTAGAAGCAAGCAAATCCTTTGATTATAATAGTTAACATTAATAATATTGGCTTTAGACATACTCTCGTTGACACCAGTTCGGCGCTCAATGTATGTAGCATTGATCTATTGCCTAAAATTAAAATTGATTCAACTTCTCTTTCTGATTCTTCTTTGTACATTTGTGGGTTTGATAATACTGGTCGACAAGCCTTAGGAACGATAATCTTGCCTTTAAGGATGGGACTTGTTACTGTACCCACCTTGGTACATGTTATGTTAGGAAAATTACCATATAACCTTCTTCTTGGTAGACTGTGGATTCATGCTTTGGGAGTAGTTACCTCTACTTTACATTGTTCTATAAAATTTGTTGCTAATATTGAGGTGATTACAATTAAGGCTACCTCTGATGCCATACACATGTGTGAGATGGCAGTAGTTGGTCAACCTTCATTTGCACCTTCTCTTAAAAATCTTGTCCCCTCATTATCTTCCAATGTGTTGACATCTACTCTAATAGTACCTATTACAAAGGATACTCTTGAGACAAATGTCCTTGAAGAAGATCCTCCCGAAGCAGGCAATCCTAGGTCTCCCCCTTCTTCTAAATTAAATGCATGTCTCGGTGATGATTGGGGATCCTTGGACTTCACTGAATCCTTTATCGAGGAGTACAAGGTAGACCCTATCCACTTAGACATTCTAACAATATCGTCCACACCCGCTATCGAATATGATTATCCTTTTGTATCGCGAGATAATGGGAACAAAAATTGTAATGTCCTTAATGTTGATCCTACCCCTTTGGAGGAGTTGCAATCACGTTTATGGTCAAGGATCAATTAGTCTGGGATGTTGATTCTGTCTCATTCATGGATATCAAACCTCAGAATCCTCCTCAAATATCAGTCAGATCATCCTCTATGTTCTGGTGCCATCATCCTTCCATCAGCTAATGCCTTTATCTCTTCTTTGCATGACCAGTGATATCGAGCTCTGCCTCTATCCTATCCATTCTAAGCATCTTCTCATGAGGTTCTTACACCTCCCTTCTATTGTGTTGTTGCCTACTATGTTGCATTTGTAGCTTTTCCTGCTCATTTCCATTCGCGGTCATACACTATTGTGTGCAACCATACTTTCTCTATGGTAGCGACACAATAGTATCTAGCATGGTTATCCTCTCCTATACATTGGGGGTTGAGGTGACTCGTTTTGGAGGTGTGACCTTCCTAAGGACCCCCTCTCGTTTCTATTTCTTGATTTCATCATCTCTACCTATCTTTTCCTTGATGTCGTGGTTTCTACGTGTTGTCCCTCGCATGTGTGACAACATACCACAAATACATCTCACCATGTATCTTGAGCCACACCATCTCTCTGTTTCTTCTTCTCCTTAGAATGACATGTGCTCCTTTGCGTAGAGCACATCATTCTTTGGGGGGGCTACCATATTTGCTCAATTTTCAATAGGGATTATTCCTTCAAGTGGATTCCTTGGTGAAATTTCTTTTCAAAAGATCCCTCGATGGAAGAATCTCTTGCTGAAAACTTCCCTTTTCAAATAGGAGTATTCTTTTAAAAGAATTCCTTGACGAAAGTTCTTCCAAAAGGATTCCTTGATGAAAGAATCACTTGCAGAAAATTTTGTGTCTTTCAAAAGGAGCATTGCTTCAGAAGGGCTCCTTGGTGTCTTCATGTCTTGAAGGGTTCCCTGCTGAAAGAACCCCTTTTTGAAGATTGCTTTCTAAAAAAGGGATTCGTCAATGTCTTGATGTCTTGAGAAGGATTCCTTTGTGTCTTTTATCTGATATTTGATGTTGTGTGTCTTGGTGTCAGACATCTTATATCCTAGCATCTAGCTTGGGGGCAGCCTGACTAGACCCGTCTTTTATGTGACTATCCTACAACGCAATTTGCAGCAGCCACAAACTTATCTATTTGATCAAATCGTGTCTTGTGTCTTATCTGATCAAATTATGTCTTATTATGCCGGCTTGTGTCAAATGGTGTCTTATGAAATTATGTCTATTATTTTTCGCTTTTTCGCCCAACTTGTTTGTCTATAGCAAACATGTTTGTGGTGAATTTGCAATCAACTACACAGGATGGAAGATCCATGTCCTCTTCATGTCCTAGCGTAGCCTTACAATTGTATATACTGGATCAAAGACCAACATATTCTTCATCCTGAGTATATACTTCTTCTCTCCAACATTGGTTGCTTCCCTATCTTTTAGATGCATTCTTCTCTTGAAGTAATCAATCCTTAGATTCTTCTCTTCATTTAAGAATTCTTCTATTCATTATTTCTAAATTTGGGGACGACACATAGTATTGAGACAACCTTCTACATCAAGGTCTCTTTCACTTTGCAGACTCAAATATTTTTAGTTCGATTGTTATGTGCCTTTGTGTATGTATTATCCATGTATATGTTCTAACCCCATGATGCAATGGCTTTTTATGTTCTAACCTTGTTGTCTTGTGCAGATCTTTCTTCTCCAATGCATTTGTTTTGAAGGTCTTCATTCTGGGAGCATGCTTCCTTGGTTTGAAGGGCTTGTTGGTTCCCAAATCTGCAGATTGCTAAACTCTAAAAGTATGCCAACTTTATGTTCAAGTTTAACAATGATCTGGCCAACGAACGGAATCAACCAATATGGTTGAAATTCCCTGCTCTTCAGGCTCTGCTATGCCTAGGCGGGTTTACCTTGATCACCAATGAATGTACACTCTCCAAGATTAAAATGGTGATAATCAAGCAGATTATAAACCTCACACAATTTAGAGGGTTTATTTGATCACAATTTCTTCAATTCATTTATCCACTCTCAATCTATTTCGCACTGGCATGAGGATTTGAAATAGATAGCCTAAAACTAACTGCTACTCCTACTCCTACTACTGAAAGTTAAAATGTGTAAATAAGATTTTTTATAAGAAATTATGTTCTAGAATAAATATGACCAGTGCCTTCTTGTTGGGCAATGGAGTCAAGAATGCAAAATAACGTGTCCTCCTTTTGGCTAAAACTCGAATTTTTAGCACTTAGATGTTTATAACTTGTATAAACGTGCAAGATTTTAATTACCAGGCTCTTCTTATTGATCCCAATGATTTTCCTAGGTTATTGTGATTTATTCAAAACAATTTAATCCTTACTTGAAGGAACCAGTTAAATGAACCACACAAAAACAACAAATGCGTCCTAATAAATCAAATATATACTTGATACATTGACTTAAATAACAAGGAAAGACAAAACTAGAGATAGCAAGATAACATTCACCAATTAATCTCAACAAACAATTGAAACCAAAATTCGGCCACCAATTATATATGCATTCTATTGATCTTCAAAAGGATTTTACAATATGTACCAGAAGTTTTTTTTTTCTACTAACTCCCTTATTGACCCCTTTCTACTCAGTCTTGGTTTCCCTTCTATAAATGACTAAGGGAAGTGACTAGCTTCAGACCAATACATTTCAAAAGACACTTCATTTACCCCCTCATTTGTATAAACAAAAAGGTATTAACTATCATTTGTTTGTTCATAAATACACTTAAGGAGAGAAAGCATAAAACAACTTTTAAATATTGAATCCCGCAGCACTTGTAGTACACCCAAATTCCGTTAATCATCATAAGGTACCCGTGATCATCCAATCTGGCAAGGTCCTTTCTCCTTGATTGTGCACCCAAGGCTTGGTACTTCACTATCTAATGCAAGGCCTATTCTTCTAGGGGGGGCTAAATATGTCTGCTCCCATTTGAACACTATGTAGTCGTTAGGCCATGTTTGTATTCTTGGATCTGTGGTATGTTAGCCAAGTGATTTCTCCCTCTACTGTCTAGTAATCCTTTGGGATCTGTAATGAACTTTGAATACCCCAAATCTAAGCCAATCATCCCATCTAGAATTAAGTTGAAACTGTGAATATTTATCTCTTGATTCTTTTGTAAATAAGCAATACAATTTGAGACTATTTGGTTGAATTTGCTCTTCCAGTCATTGAAGTCCTTAAGTTGATCATCATCCCCCTATATTTTTGGCACAAACCATTGCTTGAATGTATGAAATGACTCCATTCTCGGTGTAATCTTCTGATTCTCCCCAGATATGTATTGGAACTCATCAATAACCATTTTTACCATCTTTTTTGTAGGCTTCAAAGCTGCAAGAGCCTCCACACTTCTTTGCAAGACTTTGCATAATGTGACTAGGGTGTGATGTATGGGCTGCCATTTCTTGAACAAGGGGTCTAGAATTGGTATATGAGCCTTCATCTGCTCAAGTGCTTGAGATAGGGCAACATAACATTCATATACATTCTCTATTTTATCCACAGTTATTTTAACTCTATGTTCCAGGACCTTCTCCAATATATTAAGCATGTCTTTTTGCACCTATCCTTTGGTCTCTTCATTAAGTTTCTTTAAACTTTCAATTTCCTATTTTAATATTTATTTGCTTGATCAATAGAAATTGTATTTGTGTCAATCTTCTGAATTGTGGGGGGTTGGTATACTATCATTTATGTGCTCTGGGAAGGACCCACTCCCTTCAATTGTTGTTTCAACCTTACATTTTCCATGAATAACTTATTCACTTCACCATTCAAGTCAGTCTGTGCTTTCTCGGAATCTGCTAATCAAACTTCCAAACTTTTAACAGCAGCTTAGGTTAACATTGTTGAGTGCATAGTCATAGTAGCGGCCTCCAATGTTGATGTATCTTGAAGTGTTTTAACTATGGCAGTTCCTCTCATCTCTTGCACAACATCAAGCAGCCTTGTTTCTTTGTATTTTTCTATTTTGTCCAGAAGGCTAGAGTTTCAATCCTTGTATTATAACCTATACCACTCATTCCATCATCCGAATTGAATTCAGCAATTAACATGGGATCTTCTTGATTTCTTACTTGATCCAGCAAGAATATATTTTTCAGCTCCATCCCAGGAATAATTAATGTGTTACTTTCCAAAATAATTAATGTGTTACTTTCCAATACTATGTGTCTAGCCTCCTATGGATTGATATTTATCTCATTAATCCTAAGCTCATTCAAAGTTTGGGAAACAATTTGATCGTGAAGTCTCTCCTTGAAGTCTCTCTTCAAATTCCTTCATCTTGTTTATCTAAAGTCTCTCTTCAAATTCCTTCATTTTCATCTTAATCCAAAAGTCCTTGAATTTAGGAGTTTGGATGAATTCATCATCTTCCATGAATCTAAGAGCAGCAACCACTCTTTCATCCTCATGCATTTCCTGTTCACCATGTGCATGCACATCCACTCTCTCTTCAGGTCTGTGAGCTTCAGTTTCAAGCTCAAGGCTTGGTTGATCAACTTCAATATCATCTTTTAAGTGTCTTAACACACTGGCCACTTCTTGAGTATCCCCTACCTCTTCACTTATTTCATATGGCACAAGGGGAGTTGATTCATGTACCTTCTACCTCTTGAGCCCTGATTGCTTTGGAGGTGAGTCTGATGAAACACATTGCACTGAAGCAGTATTCGAAGGGGGCTCTGAAATCACAACTCCACCTGGCTTCTTAATGGGCAATTTGGTGGGCTTCGAGGACTGTTCTTCAAATTCCATTAGTGTTTTATCATATAACCTTTCAAATTGTTAATTATCAAATCAATCCTCTTGAGAGGATCTGCTTCTTCTAAATAGAATCCCACAAATTCAACATCCTTCTTCTTTCTTTCTTCTTCCAATTTCATTAGGACATCCCATTTTTTCCTCCTCCAGAAAACTTCTTGAGGTGTGACACAATTTCTTATCACATCCTCCTCATTATTACTTCATGGATAATCCCAGCTCTAGTAAGAATTGTCTGCCTCACAAAGTTTATATGCCCTTTGGGTCAAAGACCCTTTCAATCCTAGACTTCAAAGAATATCTATTTTTCAGATAGCCCTACAACTCCTCAAGGGTGTCAAATCCAACAAAGAGTTCTCCACATATAGTCAAATCAAACAGAAAGGTACCTTTCTTCTTCCTTTTCATGACGTCTTGTTCCATCCATAATATCTGCCACATAAACTCTAGAAATGCAATTCGAAGAGACACAAACTTAGGTAAGATATGCGGAGCATGCGGGCACCCATAGATTCTAATCACTATATAGTCAGGTAGAAAGAACCAATCACCAAAATTGTGTGAGTTCCCTTGCTCTGGTTTTAGTGCTAAGGATCTAAGCAATTCTCTAATTTCAGGAGGCAGTCTTGGTGAAATATGACCAAGAGTAGCCATGACTCTCACCACAAAATCATCATGGAAAACCACAGTCACTGTTTTTACATCTACTATCCCACACATAACACCAATGTTGCACAGGCAACCAATTGCCTTGCTGATCCAGCATTCTCAAATTCATTCTTTGAGTCCACTTGTCCTTGTTTTGGTACAAAATTAGGTGACACAATAAAGAATAGTATCTAAAAGTGATAAGGGCCTTAGCTTCTCTTACTTGTAAGAACCCCTCATGCAACCCTTTTTCAATCCATGAAGCAAAGTCAAATTCAACATTCATCTCAGGATTCTAGATTCTCATTGCCATCATCATGAGACTGACTGGCATTATATCTTGGGCATCCATTCCAAGTAGCTGACACAAGGCATAATAGGTCCGTTTAAAGTACACTTGGAAGTCCTCAACGACAAATGGTTCATTGGAGGAAGGGGAGATAGGATCTCTCTTATTATTTGCACCCCTCTTTGTGTACATGGGAAGTTCATCACTCCTATAGGTTTTCCTTAGTCTGTTGTAGTCTTCATCACACTTTTGCAGATCAACCTTGGTAAGGGCTTGCTTGTTCAATAGAAAAACATTCAATAATTGCAAATTTCGTCAATACCACTAGCGGTGAGCCATTTGGCATTCTCACGGTTCTGGTAGCAAGATGATAGTGTTGTGCCAACACTCTAATGAATTCTACATCCACAAAGACATTTGGGACTACTAACTTAGCCACATCCAAAGTCCAAGGGTTAGAGACTGGGATCTTGTCATCTCTTTTGTCGTAAAAGTACCAAAATAGATCCTAGCCTGAGATGGGAATAACCGATCTCTGCATCCGTGAGCTTCATCCCTAAACACCTTTTTGTATCCTTTATCTATACACTTAGGTAGTACATCTAGTATGGATTGTTGCAGAGGTCTTTTCTTTGTTTTAGGGGCTCCAGGTTCCTCCTTTTTACCGGTAGATTCACTCTTCTTGGGTGACATGATGCAAATTTTATCTCTACTTGAATCTTGAGACCTCTACTTGCAGAATTCAGTGAATTAAAACATTCATACACTTGCTATGAAGGGCACTTGTGTACTTACCCAATGAAATAGCAATTTCAGAGTCTTCCTCCTCGACTTCTTTTTGCCTCTGGCATGCTGAGCTTTTGCGAATGATTGAGAAAATGGCATTGAATTCTAAGTATATTTTCCTTTGAGCTTAGTCACTTCACTATTAATGTTAATTTGTGCAAAATCTTTCATAATCTGTCTCTATCTTTAGTTTGAATATGTTCCCTTGATATTGGAAGATCGAACAGTCTGAGACAGGTGGTGTAGTCATTGCCACTGTTGATATAAATGTCTTTCCAATCTGTACTGCAGTCTCGCCTTGTCATGTCAATACCGTTGCAGGGCGGCGGTGTAATATATTTATCATTCTTATTCTTCCCACTATACCGCATGTCTTTATTTCTATCTCTACAAGACTACAGGTTAAGCAACCTTCTACCACCATCCTACACATCGTTCTCTACTCCATTGTGAGACGGCGGGTTACCTCTAGTGGCTAGGCGAAAGCTTACTGCCATACTATAGCATCACGGTTTACTGACTGCGAGGCTACGGGCTACTTTCATAGTTAAGTGTTTCCTTACTGCTACCATGCACTCCTCCTATTTGACTACCACAATATAGCGGTAAACATTTATATTGCATCTTATGTCCCGCAAACCCACATATATTTTTGTTGATCACCGCGGTGTTGCAGTAAGGGTTTATATTGCTTGCTTTGCCTCGCAAGCGCACCAAGGACTTTTAGAACTGACCAGATGCCCCCGCGGGAGTGCGGTAATGGATTTTTATGCATATTTAGGTAAATATATGAGGTATATTATGGACGTGCAATAGTTTAGATATCATTTTATTTGAAGGATTGGACAATTTTCTAATCTTTGAAACCTTTTAGTTCTTTTGTTTTGGCTTTTCAGTATTAGTCAAACCAAAAGAGCTATTGTCTTTTCTTTTATAATGACTAAGTTCAGGAAAGTAAGGAAATTTTAATAAACAACATAAGGATCAAGGCTCCAATCATTGGGTTCGAGGTTTGCTAAGGTGGTGAAATTAGGAAAATTTTGGAGGTTCCAA
>VDFB02056351.1:61004262-61070974 GCA_007258455.2 Sequoia sempervirens
GGGAAAATGATCAAGATCCTCCGCACAGATAATGGGGGGGAGTATGTCAACAACGATGTCCAAAATCTTTGTGATGAAGCAGGACTACAGTTGCATAACACAGTTCCTCACACTAAGCAACAGAATGGGGTAGCTGAGAGGAAGAATCGATCTTTGAAAGAGATGGCCAGTTGTATGTTGCATGCAAGGTCCCTTCCCTCCAAATTATGGGCTGAAGCAATCAACTGTGCTTCATACATACAAAATAGATCTCCTCACAAATCTGTCATAGGAAAAACACCTTTTGAAGCATGGAGTGGTATGCAACCAGAAGTCACACATTTCCGCATTTTTGGATCACGTGCATGGGCTCGTATTCCTACAGACAAGAGGAAAGCTTTGGAGCCTCAAAGCAAAGAATGCATCTTCGTTGGATATCCAGATGGCGTAAAGGGATACAGACTGCTAGATCTTTCAACAGAAAACATCTTCATTGAGAGAAGTGTCTACTTTGAAGAAAGTTCCTCGCATGCATCTCAAGATAAGCATGCCACCACCTCAGTGTCTCCTCTTACATATTTCAAAGATGATACATGCAACCATTCATATCTGATTTCAGATATTTCTGAATCATATTTAGAGGAAGATGAGCATGCATGTGCCAATCCACATCCAAATCTTGATTGGGCTTCCAGCGATGACTCAGTATCCCCTTTGAGATATCAAAGAACAAGGAGCTTAAGCGAGATATATGATGCTCCTCAAGCACTCTCAGCTACCGAACCCATCATACCATTGCATGCCTATGTAGCTCTAGCATCTGACCCTCAGACTTATGTTGAAGCTTCAGGGAATCCTCTTTGGGAAGCTGCCATGGAGGAGGAGTACAACTCGCTCATAGCAAACCAAACTTGGGACCTAGTTCCACTTCCTTCCGATCGCAAACTTGTCAGATGTAAGTGGGTCTATAGGACAAAGAAAGCAGCTGATGGAAATGTGAGTAGATACAAAGCAAGGTTAGTAGCCAAAGGCTTTCAACAAGTTCATGGTATTGATTATGACGAGACTTTTGCTCCAGTGGCAAAAATGGACTCCATTCGGATGGCTCTTGCCATTGCATCAGCAAGAAGGTGGGAGGTTCACCACATGGATGTGAAGAATGCATTTCTTCACGGTGATCTTAAGGAGGAAATCTATATGGAGCAACCGCAAGGGTATGTACAAAATTCATCTTTAGTCTGCAAACTCAAGAAATCACTCTATGGCCTCAAGCAGGCACCTAGAGCTTGGTATGCTAAAATGGACTCATATCTATTGTCTCAGAATTTCATGCGATGCAAATCTGATCCAAATGTTTATATGATGAGAGCAACTGACTCTCTATTGATCATAGTGCTCTATGTAGATGATCTACTCATAACAGGTAGTTCAGCCACATCCATTGTTGAAATTAAATCTGCTCTGCATGATAGATTTTCTATAACAGACATGGGTCTCCTACACTTTTTCCTTGGACTTGAAATCAACCAGACTGAATCAGGAATTAAAGTTGCTCAATCCAAGTATGCAAGAGATCTTCTAGTTCGGTTTCACATGACTGACTGCAAGCCAGCAACCACACCTTTCTTATCAGAGGTAAAGCTTGAGGATGGCAAAGATACACCACTAGTTGATTGCACAAAATATCGTCAGCTTGTGGGGAGTCTTCTTTATCTCACTCACTCTCGTCCAGATCTCTCATATGTCGTGGGGGTTGTTTCCAGATACATGCAGGAGCCACATGAGCTACATTGGACAGCTGCTAAGCGTATACTTCGATATGTCCAAGGAACCATTTGCTATGGGATTCATTATTCATCAGATTGTATTTTGGATCTCATTGGCTATACTGATTCTGACTAGGCTGGTGATAACATTGATCGCAAGTCCACTTCAGGATATGTTCTTAGTTTGGGATCAGGCCCCATTTGTTGGTCAAGCAAGAAGCAATCTGCCATTGCTTTATCGTCAACAGAGGCTAAATATAGAGGTGCAGTCAATGTTACCATTCAAGCCATTTGGCTGCAAAACTTCCTAACTGAACTTGGTATCCTCTTTCATCGTCCAACTGTCATTTGGTGTGACAATCAGAGTACATTGAAGCTTTGTAGAGATCCCATACAGCGGCAGCGGACCAAACACATTGAGATCCACATGCACTTCATCCGAGAATTGATACACGATGGAATCATCGACTTGCAATACTGTGCCACTTCAGAATAGACAGCCGACATCTTCATGAAGACTTTCACTGAGCACAAGTTTCACTCTTTGCGAGACATTCTTGGGGTGAAGGATACTGCACCATCATAGTTCCCTGCTCAGTCAGTTCCTTTTAAAGGGGGGTTTTGTTCCTACTGGGTTTTCCCTCTTTCCTCTTTTTTAGGTTTTTATCTCCTTAGTTAGACTTAAGGGGGGGTGTTAGTGCAATTAACTCTCTTAGAGCAGTTAACTGATGTGCAATTACTGTTACCAACATACAACAGCTGTTACGCATGTTGCTTCCAACTGCACATCAAACAGTTAACAAATTGCTGATTATAAGCTAACTAATAGATTTGTTTCTCCTCTTTTACCTCATGGGATTTTTCCCTGATTTTCCTCCAGATTTTCCTCCTACGATTGTGTTCTACGGAGGCTATATATTTGTAACCTTGCATTGCATTTGTTAATAATGAAGAAATCGGTTTATGTAGAATCGTTTATCTGTGCCTTTTAATCTATCTTTGTAGATCTGGAAATTCTACTGGTCATATATACACACACACACATTACAGAGAGACATCAATCCCTCATACACTTTATAGCTACAGAAACTAGCTATAAATTATCTAAATTACATGATTTTAATTTGTCTTATTAATATGGCCATTGTTTAGGGTGATAATGCATTATTTCTCATATGATCCCCAATTTCATTTTTTTTGGAGTGCCTGTTTCATCTTGTTGGGATATCATCTTTTATCGCATGCACCCTTTTGCTATCTGCACAATATTGATTGGACTTACCTAATCATTGAACTCCACATAGATAGAACTCATTGGCTTGAAAATTAATAATTATTGCCATCTAGTGTGCACTAATATGTTATTCACGATAATAGAGCTATATGGTTGGTGGTGGAATAATCAGAGAACTCGGAGAAGCATTAAACCATCCTCTAGAAATAATATTTTTACTACCTGGAGGTAGGCACGGTTTTGAGAGATTTGCTGATAGATGGAATTGTATAAATTTGAGACATTAAGGTGAATGCATTAATTGGTATAAAGAAATTTTCATCTATTAGTAACATATTTAATGTATTAAAATCTTTCCATTGAACTCTTTTTGTAAGAAGGTTGCAGTAAAAGTACATCTGGGTAATGCGAACCTTGATTTTGTTTGAGTTGACTTTAGAACAACTTCATAAATCAGTAGATCATTGAAATGCAGAATTTGATCATTTAACGTTTCAAGTTGTGTCTATATACATATAAATAATAGTTCACGTGGCATTTGTCAGTTGCCCTATTGCATTGCTTTTAACATAAATTTTAATATCTTGTGTTATCAGTTATGTAAAAAATAAATTTGAAGTTTGAAATTGTAAAATTGATCTTATGCTCTATTGTCTTCGCATTCCTGCTTGTACATATTCTTTTCACAATGATTTTGAGATTGAAATGCTGCTCATTTTGACATCAACATAATATGTTTCTATTGAGCATTTCTGTTATTAGATGACCCCCAAAACTATACAGATTAGTTGGTTTGAATTTCTCTTATTAATATGGTCTAAGTATAGGGTGATAATTTATAGTTTCACATATGATCCTCAGTTTGATTTGGTTTAGTGCTGATTATTCTCCTAAATTCACCCTCTATTACAAGTGCTTGCCTATCTACATAATTTTTGATGGATCTGTTTTTCTTTTTTGTGGTAGATGTATACTGCAGTTTGCAGGGTGGCGACACTTCTGCAGACAAGATATGTTGCTCCTGGCTTCTGGATTACTGGAATGAAGGTTTTTGAAGAAGCTGATAAGTTGGTTAGTAAACCTTCTGAAAAGGATCACATCAAAACATGTATTAGTAGGGCACAAGAACATTTGCAGCAGACTGATGAAACTGAAGAGGCCTCAGCATATCCACCACAGAATGCAGGTGCATTAATAGCTTTCTAATTTTCTGGACTTGGCTTTTGCTTCAGATTTTAGTGGTTGATTTATGAATGTCGACAACGTTTAGATATGAACTATAATTGGCCGCATTATGGTTCACAGAAAGAATGAAAGCTTATGTTGGTGTCCACTAATGACCAAAGTAGTTTGTTGGGATTCAAGAGTACATTTAGTAATCAAGCAAGAGGCAACAAGCCAAACGCTAGAAATACAGCAACAAATGATTCTATCTGGGGTGTGAATGGAAATGGATAGACCCTAAACATTTTGTAGAGAGAGAGATACCACTGTTTTGGAATAGCCATTCCTGAAAAATGGTTGAAAGTTTCTTTTTCCCAGAAAATTGCTCAACACTTACACCTGACATTGTAACTCACGAGAAATTACTATCAAGTTTAGAATACTGATCAGCTTAGAAGCTAGGTCTGAGGAGAATCTGTTCTGTCAAAATTCACCTGATCTTGTGCTCAATGAGTCCATACTTGGTTCATTATGAGGGAAGTCACTCTGTTTTACCATTAGATCATGACTTGCTGAACCAATTTTTTGTGTTTAAATATTTTGTTGTCACTAGGTTCTGAGATGTCTTTCCAAGCACTTACATAAGGTCCTTAATGCTTAGAAAAAGTGGACAGAAGCCTTTGTAAGCCACTGGATGAAATTTCCTCTTCAAAATAGGCAGGAAGCCTTTGTAAGCCACTGGATGCAATTTCCTCTTCAAAATAGGCAGGCCATTATTCAGTAGAAATTCCAAAACAAGCAAGCCAAAATCCCTCGTTGTGCATTGAGAGGATGAGATCAGATTTTCAGCTTAAAATGGAGGTTGCCACCAAAACATCTTCTTTAGAAGGTAACTATCGTGAATATGCCAGTATATATTACCCTTATAAATATCCCCAAAATAGTTTTGAAAGCAAGTAAAAGCATTAATAGAACTGTAGAAGAATCAAACTATTTAAATATTTTAAGTCTTCTATAGTTTGACAACAAGCACACAGCTACAGACACGCTAATCAGGCATGAATGGTTATTCTGTACATTCAAACACAACAGAAACTATGTCCAGTGCATATGTAGAATGCCAGAAGAATACAACTATAAATAAGACACATAATTAGTGTATAATGGAAGTATCTTCATTACACAAATAAACAATGTTTCAGTAAACATATGGAAGACAACTCTGTGGAGAGAAAGTTATTTCAATAATTAATTGTGTTCACTTTGGTATTGGAGATTCAAGGTTCCTTTTCGAGGGGCAGTTGACTGTTGGGTCAGAGCCGCCACCACCTAGATGGCTTCCCGCTGAAATTTTTTTAACAGCTCTTGCCATGGGAAATCAAGTAAGGAATACAACAGCTGGGTCATCTGAAGCAAGTACACGAGATGATAATGCACCTGAGAGCAGTGGAGAGAACTCAACTAAAAACATTTTTGAGCAAGTAATAAATAATATCCGGGGGATGGCAAATATTGAAAATGATCTGGAAAGTGCCATTGAAGCTGCTTTAAAGGTAGTTTTTCAATAATTCTTTTCTCTCTGACATGGTGTATCTGTGTTGAAATTTTTATCAATCAAGAATAATTGTAGTTTGAGAATTTTAGCATGCCACTTCCTGCTTAAACTCTTTTTTGATGGTTTTTCTAGGGAGTATGAAAACATTTGTAGGACTAATAGATTTATGTGTTTCATCATCCTTGTCAGCCTTTTTTTCTTCTGTAAGTCTTGTGATATATTTCACCTTAAGCTATCATGTCAATGAATAATTCATACATTCTTTTATAATTCTTACTTCTGTGTTTGGGAGAAATACATATTTTTTTATGCTAAACATCTTGCGAGTTACTTCAGATAAGCAGCATGTTTACATGGAAAAGAAAATATGCCAGCCTCTCTAGCTTTCACTATTATAATTTTGAGCTTTTCTCTAGATTGTGTGTTTTCTTTTTTGCTACTTTCTATTTGTTTATACTTGTTATTACATGGACATGTAATAACCCAAGCCACACACCTAGGACATTATCTGACTGAACAATTGCCTTTTTATTTTTAATTTTTAAATAACATTCACAACAACTAAGATGTGACAACATGTCACACTGCACAACAAAGTGCACACAAGTCTCATGTGGAACACAATGACACAAGGACAACAACAACATGAATGACTTCACCATTGCTATAAGCAAGGTGGCACCAACGTAAGACTTACCAATCATGGAAAGGAACTACCACAATGAACCTACGAGAGGGGAAAATGACACTCAAACAATGATCGAGTACTAGCACACGGTTGCATTCTCTCGCAAACACAACACAAGGCTAGGATGAGGGAATCATCAACCTTGAATCCACACCAAAACACACTTACGAACTCTAACAAACACCAAGGAAATCCACACAGACGGTGGAAAGACTAGGAGCTAAGACTTTTCAACTAGATGACCCAACCATCAGTTTTCAAAAAGAGGAGTAGGATGAGGGTAACATTCACTTCCAATCAGCTCAACAACAACTTAAACAACACCTAAACACAAGGGAAAACCTTCACAAGTGGTTGCTTTACTACAGGGTACTAGCTTTCCACCAATTGGAACAATGACAGGTCGCTTTCAAGCAATGACATTCTTTCCAATACAAATGGGTTCCATAAAGCTTAATGTATGACACTTGTCGACAAAGCAACAACTTGGGAAACTCACTAGCCCAAGGGGAACAACTTTTGTATACAAAGTTTCCTCGAGAAACAACCAAAAGACTTTATTGACAATAAAACAACAAAAAACAATGGATTAGAGGACACTAGTGCCTAGATAAGATGCTTGCATGCCAAAGGCACATTAACACGAGGTCACCAATGTCCTACATTTGTGCTGGTATCCTAGTTAGGCGTTGTAGTCCTAATTTGGCATGAAAGTCCCAGGAATGCGCTGTCCTTTCTTGCGTTGGTGTCTTGTTCCAGCACTAGTGTCCTAGCTAGTGAGCCAATCAAGGCCTCCATCTAGACCTCCAGACCTAACACAACACTCAAGAACCACAAGGAAAGCAACATGACGTAAAAATAGACTCTGAAATGACAAAAATGATTGGGGAACCAAAGTGGTCCTAGACACCCAATCTCACATCACACTAGCCTATGAAGGAGATAACTCCCAACGGTTGGGGAGCCAACAAGGGACTCCCACGCAAGACCAATGACATAAGGGGTGAAGGGAAAGGTGTCCTACACCTCTTGACCCTACAAGACCACTTGAAGAATCCCCAAATGCCCCCTCAACAAGGCAGGTTCTCATCACCAACACACTAAAAGAACTCACAAAGGAAACTTTAGATTTCAATTATCAAATTACATGTTTTCAAAACTTTGAATTCATTTATAACCCAAATTGAAGTGTGCTCTAAATTTGTTTTATCCAACATCACCATAAAATAAAAGAGCATTCAAAATGACAAGTGTGTTCGACTCCAATGTTGAAACATATTAAAGCATCCATAGTATTGATTCCACTTATGTGGTCGGTTTACAATCATTTCACTTAGGAGGTTCAAATAAAACATTAAAACTTGAATAGAGGACTCAAATGTCCTTCAATGTACATTTTTACAAGATAAAACAACAATGAAATAAATGACTTGAGAATCCTTTACCAACTTTGATCACAACCTTAGAGCTCTTGCCAAGATCCTTGAATCCCCAATGGTGGTTTCACGCCACCCAACCATGTGGTGCCCTTGGGTCCACTCCACCATGCTAGGATATAGTCGCATGGGCCACAAGCACACTCACAGTAAACACATGGGAGTGAGGCTTACACACACACCAAACATGAAGTATAAACACAACATACACAAATACAAGAATCACTCAATCAACATCACATGATGGATATGAACAATTGCTCTCATTGGGCACAAGGATAGATACTCTCATTGAGCACAAACACCAATGGCATAAGGATGAAATCCCATAGAGGAGGTAGGGAGTGTCATCACAATAGCCTATGGTATTGGCTAAGTGGAGTTGGGTATGCATCAACTTGCCCATGTGAGGAAACCAACTAGCAAGGACTAGTGATTCCTAGCTCATACCAAGCCTATATGAGCACTCTAGGTATGTTGAGGAGTCATTATCTTGGTCCATTTTAATTACCCTGTGAGATTTTAGTTATCACTTATTAAGGAAATTCCTACACAAGATATCCTCAAGCCACTTTGGACCCCATCAAATGTCGAGAGCCACTCCCTTATGACTCTCTTACACCTCCTAGGTTCTTCATGACTTAACACAAATGAGCATGGCATGAAAAACAAGACACAAAACTTGACACAAAATTTTGAATATTATTTTAAGTTGATCACCATGAAAATCCATAGGGGAGACATGAATTCCCCCATTACAAAACATCCAAATTCATTTCCAAAATTCAAAATT
This sequence comes from Sequoia sempervirens, assembly GCA_007258455.2. Classification (NCBI taxonomy): domain Eukaryota; kingdom Viridiplantae; phylum Streptophyta; class Pinopsida; order Cupressales; family Cupressaceae; genus Sequoia; species Sequoia sempervirens. Next base: position 61,012,878 of record VDFB02056351.1, read on the forward strand.
TTCTAAATATTTTTGCACACAAAAACCAGAAAATTCATACAAACTCCATTAATGGAAGCTCAATTTTCTCATTCTTTAAAACTAAAGCTTTCTAAAAACAAAATGTGCACTTTTGCTTCAAATACAAACAACTTCTAACTTATGAAATAAAATTCGAATTCTGAATTTTTTTTAAAAAATTGACATGATGAGGCACAAAATGGCATATTTGAAAATTTTCAAATAAAATTTAATTTATTCTAATTGCTCCAAATTAAATCTACATTGGAAGTCCTATTCCCCCCTTAAGAGTGAGCATGGTATCCAAAATAAAAAAGGAATTAAGGAACAAGAGAGGGAGAGAGAAATACCTCTAATTCAATCACAAACAAATTGTAATTGTGCAATCATTTAATTTCCTAGAAATCCATTTGCAAGAAATAAGGAAATAAAACCAGACTTAAATCATGCAATTACTAGTAACTCACAACAAGAATAGACATCAGGATTGCCTTTGCTTTGGATCCGAGTTAGCATAGGGTCAAATGTGACACATTCCATACTCGATTTGAATACGATCAGAAAATAACAAAAGGAAGGCCCAATGTGACATCTCTAAAATAACTGTCATTGGGGAAATAATCACTCAACACACGTCAATAATACCTACTCAATATATAATAGCCGAAGCACAGTATAATACCCAATGGGGTACAACCTCATATAAATGTAAATTAATGCATCCACATGTCATAAAATCATGATAACATTTATTTACAGCAAGAAAAATAATACACATATCCATGAACTAAAGCATTATGATAACCCAAGCATATAAGAATAAAACTTGTATTTCAAAGCATTCAAAACACCAACAGTCAACATGCGGGTGGCCCTAACAAACCATACAAAGCAAGAATAGAAGCCACAACCAAAGCTAATAATGAAAATGGTGCAGCTGAAACACTGATAAACACCTAAAGCAACAAGCACAAGCACGACCTATGCATCCCTTGATATTGTAGAGGGAGGGGGATTTTCTACTCCCAAGTCTCTAAGACACCAAAGAGTCTAAAGGGAGCGAACTGCCCTAAACTACCTCAAATGACCTAATAAGTTAAAAGGAATAGAGCTTAAGTGGCGGGGTAAAAAGGCGAGAGCTCCAGAATCAGAGACATTAGGTCATAGAGATTTTTTGGATAGACTAACGAGTTCTTGGCCAAAGGATGACAACGCGACACACAGATGGTAGCGTGACGTGCTAATGTCCCAGAGGCGCTTTGGCATCTCGTACGGACTGAAAACTGAGAATGTCACATAAAACAACAAAGTGACTACTTCTACTTTGACTGCTAAAAAATATTGGAATGCGAGAAAGTAACAAAACTAAAATAATGTAAACTAAATGAGATATAAATTAAAGAATGCAAATGATAAAATGAAGGGAGAGAAAGAAAGTGCTCACAATAGACCAAGCAATGAAGGCTCCAACAAATAAATGCCTTCAATACCTGCACACATAAGATTGAGAGAAAATGTTGGGGCTGTTTAGGGGCTTGCCTTAGTCAAACCCTCATTTTGGTGTTCCCCCCTCCATGGACAGCCAGATAGATAGATAGAGAAAATAATAGACATTGAAATAGATAAATAGACAAGATAGACAAATGCATAGATGGGGGACGTGAGAAATCCCAAGATGCTCAAAGACACAAGACGAGAGATATCACCTGCAAGGCTTGAGGAAGCTAGAGAGAGAGAGAGAGAGCCAAGAGAGTTATAGACAATGTTATGAGAACATGAGTGTTGTAACAAGCAAGAGAGTTGTGCAAGCTTGAGAGAGTGAGAAAAGAGAGTGTCTCCAAGAGAGAAAGACCAAGAAGACCCAATGGATTGGAAAGATAGATTTTAAAGAGAGAGTAGGAGGGAAAAGAAGCTTCCTGAGCCGTTACAAGGCGTATCGAGCCATTACCATCGACAAAGGTAGGTGACAAATGGTAAGGCACTAAAAAATGATCTTTTGAATGTTGAAATGTTGCGGGACGTCCACGCGGCATGCTAGTCTCCAGACATATCATGCTACAAAATGGTGGGAACGAGAACACAAGGCTTGATGCAAAGATGATGCACAAAGGTAGCTACTAAAAAGGGGTCCTAAGCATCTTGAGGGGGAAAAGGGCTAATGGCGGGGCTAAAATGAGCCTACACAAATACTAAGGGAGTGGACACTAAAATGGATGCGAAAATGTTAGTGAAATTGTAAGGGGTGCAATTTTACGACATTACATTTTGCCCCCACTTTAACGGGTATATAATTTGTATGAATATGCACACTAAAGGAAATCTACTGAACATAAATAACATCATGATGCCAAAAGGATATTGTAGAGGAAGCTGATAACCCTATTGGAACCTCCAAAATTTTCCTAATTTCACCACCTTAGCAAACCTCGAACCCAATGATTGGAGCCTTGATCCTTATGTTGTTTATTAAAATTTCCTTACTTTCCTGAACTTAGTCATTATAAAAGAAAAGACAATAGCTCTTTTGGTTTGACTGATACTGAAAAGCCAAAACAAAAGAACTAAAAGGTTTCAAAGATTAGAAAATTGTCCAATCCTTCAAATAAAATGATATCTAAACTATTGCACGTCCATAATATACCCTCATATATTTACCTAAATATGCATAAAAATCCATTACCGCACTCCCGTAGGGGCATCTGGTCAATTCTAAAAGTCCTTGGTGGGCTTGCGAGGCAAAGCAAGCAATATAAACCCTTACCGCAACACCGCGGTGATCAACAAAAATATATGTGGGTTTGCGGGACATAAGATGCAATATAAATGTTTACCGCTATATTGTGGTAGTCAAATAGGAGGAGTGCATGGTAGCAGTAAGGAAACACTTAACTATGAAAGTAGCCCGTAGCCTCGCAGTCAGTAAACCGTGATGCTATAGTATGGCAGTAAGCTTTCGCCTAGCCACTAGAGGTAACCCGCCGTCTCACAATGGAGTAGAGAACGATGTGTAGGATGGTGGTAGAAGGTTGCTTAACCCGTAGTCTTGTAGAGATAGAAATAAAGACATGCGGTATAGTGGGAAGAATAAGAATGATAAATATATTACACCACCGCCCTGCAACGGTATTGACATGACAAGGCGAGACTGCAGTACAGATTGGAAAGACATTTATATCAACAGTGGCAATGACTACACCACCTGTCTCAGACTGTTCGATCTTCCAATATCAAGGGCACATATTCAAACTAAAGATAGAGACAAATTATGAAAGATTTTGCACAAATTAACATTAATAGTGAAGTGACTAAGCTCAAAGGAAAATATACTTAGAATTCAACGCCATTTTCTCAATCATTCGCAAAAGCTCAGCATGCCAGAGGCAAAAAGAAGTTGAGGAGGAAGACTCTAAAATTGCTATTTCATTGGGTAAGTACACAAGTGCCCTTCATAGCAAGTGTATGAATGTTTTAATTCACTGAATTCTGCAAGTAGAGATCTAAAGATTCAAGTAGAGATAAAATTTGCATCATGTCACCCAAGAAGAGTGAATCTATCGGTAAAAAGGAGGAACCTGGAGCCCCTAAAACAAAGAAAAGACCTCTGCAACAATCCATACTAGATGTACTACCTAAGTGTATAGATAAAGGATACAAAAAAGGTGTTTAGGGATGAAGCTCACGGATGCAGAGATCGGTTATTCCCATCTCAGGCTAGGATCTATTTTGGTACTTTTACGACAAAAGAGATGACAAGATCCCAGTCTCTAACCCTTGGACTTTGGATGTGGCTAAGTTAGTAGTCCCAAATGTCTTTGTGGATGTAGAATTCATTAGAGTGTTGGCACAACACTATCATCTTGCTACCAGAACCGTGAGAATGCCAAATGGCTCACCGCTAGTGGTATTGACGAAATCTGCAATTATTGAATGTTTTTCTATTGAACAAGCAAGCCCTTACCAAGGTTGATCTGCAAAAGTGTGATGAAGACTACAACAGACTAAGGAGAACCTATAGGAGTGATGAACTTCCCATGTACACGAAGAGGGGTGCAAATAATAAGAGAGATCCTATCTCCCCTTCCTCCAATGAACCATTTGTCGTTGAGGACTTCCAAGTGTACTTTAAACGGACCTATTATGCCTTGTGTCAGCTACTTGGAATGGATGCCCAAGATATAATGCCAGTCAGTCTCATGATGATGGCAATGAGAATCCAGAATCCTGAGATGAATGTTGAATTTGACTTTGCTTCATGGATTGAAAAAGGGTTGCATGAGGGGTTCTTACAAGTAAGAGAAGCTAAGGCCCTTATCACTTTTAGATACTATTCTTTATTGTGTCACCTAATTTTGTACCAAAACAAGGACAAGTGGACTCAAAGAATGAATTTGAGAATGCTGGATCAGCAAGGCAATTGGTTGCCTATGCAACATTGGTGTTATGTGTGGGATAGTAGATGTAAAAACAGTGACTGTGGTTTTCCATGATGATTTTGTGGTGAGAGTCATGGCTACTCTTGGTCATATTTCACCAAGACTGCCTACTGAAATTAGAGAATTGCTTAGATCCTTAGCACTAAAACCAGAGCAAGGGAACTCACACAATTTTGGTGATTGGTTCTTTCTACCTGACTATATAGTGATTAGAATCTATGGGTGCCTGCATGCTCCGCATATCTTACCTAAGTTTGTGTCTCTTCGAATTGCATTTCTAGAGTTTATGTGGCAGATATTATGGATGGAACAAGATGTCATGAAAAGGAAGAAGAAAGGTACCTTTCTGTCTGATTTGACTATATGTGGAGAACTCTTTGTTGGATTTGACACCCTTGAGGAGTTGTAGGGCTATCTGAAAAATAGATATTCTTTGAAGTCTAGGATTGAAAGGGTCTTTGACCCAAAGGGCATATAAACTTTGTGAGGCAGACAATTCTTACTAGAGCTGGGATTACCCATGAAGTAATAATGAGGAGGATGTGATAAGAAATTGTGTCACACCTCAAGAAGTTTTCCGGAGGAGGAAAAAATGGGATGTCCTAATGAAATTGGAAGAAGAAAGAAAGAAGAAGGATGTTGAATTTGTGGGATTCTATTTAGAAGAAGCAGATCCTCTCAAGAGGATTGATTTGATAATTAACAATTTGAAAGGTTATATGATAAAACACTAATGGAATTTGAAGAACAGTCCTCGAAGCCCACCAAATTGCCCATTAAGAAGCCAGGTGGAGTTGTGATTTCAGAGCCCCCTTCGAATACTGCTTCAGTGCAATGTGTTTCATCAGACTCACCTCCAAAGCAATCAGGGCTCAAGAGGTAGAAGGTACATGAATCAACTCCCCTTGTGCCATATGAAATAAGTGAAGAGGTAGGGGATACTGAAGAAGTGGCCAGTGTGTTAAGACACTTAAAAGATGATATTGAAGTTGATCAACCACTCCTTGAGCTTGAAACTGAAGCTCACAGACCTGAAGAGAGAGTGGATGTGCATGCACATGGTGAACAGGAAATGCATGAGGATGAAAGAGTGGTTGCTGCTCTGAGATTCATGGAAGATGATGAATTCATCCAAACTCCTAAATTCAAGGACTTTTGGATTAAGATGAAAATGAAGGAATTTGAAGAGAGACTTTAGATAAACAAGATGAAGGAATTTGAAGAGAGACTTCAAGGAGAGACTTCACGATCAAATTGTTTCCCAAACTTTGAATGAGCTTAGGATTAATGAGATAAATATCAATCCATAGGAGGCTAGACACATAGTATTGGAAAGTAACACATTAATTATTTTGGAAAGTAACACGTTAATTATTCCTGGGATGGAGCTGAAAAATATATTCTTGCTGGGTCAAGTAAGAAATCAAGAAGATCCCATGTTAATTGCTGAATTCAATTCGGATGATGGAATGAGTGGTACAGGTTATAATACAAGGATTGAAACTCTAGCCTTCTGGACAAAATAGAAAAATACAAAAAAACAAGGCTGCTTGATGTTGTGCAAGAGATGAGAGGAACTGCCATAGTTAAAACACTTCAAGATACATCAACATTGGAGGCCGCTACTATGACTATGCACTCAACAATGTTAACCTAAGCTGCTGTTAAAAGTTTGGAAGTTTGATTAGCAGATTCCGAGAAAGCACAGACTGACTTGAATGGTGAAGTGAATAAGTTATTCATGGAAAATGTAAGGTTGAAACAACAATTGAAGGGAGTGGGTCCTTCCCAGAGCACATAAATGATAGTATACCAACCCCCCACAATTCAGAAGATTGACACAAATACAATTTCTATTGATCAAGCAAATACATATTAAAATAGGAAATTGAAAGTTTAAAGAAACTTAATGAAGAGACCAAAGGATAGGTGCAAAAATACATGCTTAATATATTGGAGAAGGTCCTGGAACATAGAGTTAAAATAACTGTGGATAAAATAGAGAATGTATATGAATGTTATGTTGCCCTATCTCAAGCACTTGAGCAGATGAAGGCTCATATACCAATTCTAGACCCCTTGTTCAAGAAATGGCAGCCCATACATCACACCCTAGTCACATTATGCAAAGTCTTGCAAAGAAGTGTGGAGGCTCTTGCAGCTTTGAAGCCTACAAAAAAGATGGTAAAAATGGTTATTGATGAGTTCCAATACATATCTGGGGAGAATCAGAAGATTACACCGAGAATGGAGTCATTTCATACATTCAAGCAATGGTTTGTGCCAAAAATATAGGGGGATGATGATCAACTTAAGGACTTCAATGACTGGAAGAGCAAATTCAACCAAATAGTCTCAAATTGTATTGCTTATTTACAAAAGAATCAAGAGATAAATATTCACAGTTTCAACTTAATTCTAGATGGGATGATTGGCTTAGATTTGGGGTATTCAAAGTTCATTACAGATCCCAAAGGATTACTAGACAGTAGAGGGAGAAATCACTTGGCTAACATACCACAGATCCAAGAATACAAACATGGCCTAACGACTACATAGTGTTCAAATGGGAGCAGACATATTTAGCCCCCCCTAGAAGAATAGGCCTTGCATTAGATAGTGAAGTACCAAGCCTTGGGTGCACAATCAAGGAGAAAGGACCTTGCCAGATTGGATGATCACGGGTACCTTATGATGATTAACGGAATTTGGGTGTACTACAAGTGCTGCGGGATTCAATATTTAAAAGTTGTTTTATGCTTTCTCTCCTTAAGTGTATTTATGAACAAACAAATGATAGTTAATACCTTTTTGTTTATACAAATGAGGGGGTAAATGAAGTGTCTTTTGAAATGTATTGGTCTGAAGCTAGTCACTTCCCTTAGTCATTTATAGAAGGGAAACCAAGACTGAGTAGAAAGGGGTCAATAAGGGAGTTAGTAGAAAAAAAAAACTTCTGGTACATATTGTAAAATCCTTTTGAAGATCAATAGAATGCATATATAATTGGTGGCCGAATTTTGGTTTCAATTGTTTGTTGAGATTAATTGGTGAATGTTATCTTGCTATCTCTAGTTTGGTCTTTCCTTGTTATTTAAGTCAATGTATCAAGTATATATTTGATTTATTAGGACACATTTGTTGTTTTTGTGTGGTTCATTTAACTGGTTCCTTCAAGTAAGGATTAAATTGTTTTGAATAAATCACAATAACCTAGGAAAATCATTGGGATCAATAAGAAGAGCCTGGTAATTAAAATCTTGCACGTTTATACAAGTTATAAACATCTAAGTGCTAAACAATTCGAGTTTTAGCCAAAAGGAGGACACGTTATTTTGCATTCTTGACTCCATTGCCCAACAAGAAGGCACTGATCATATTTATTCTAGAACATAATTTCTTATAAAAAATCTTATTTACACATTTTAACTTCCAGTAGTAGGAGGTAGGAGTAGCAGTTAGTTTTAGGCTATCTATTTCAAATCCTCATGCCAGTGCGAAATAGATTGAGAGTGGATAAATGAATTGAAGAAATTGTGATCAAATAAACCCTCTAAATTGTGTGAGGTTTATAATCTGCTTGATTATCACCATTTTAATCTTGGAGAGTGTACATTCATTGGTGATCAAGGTAAACCCGCCTAGGCATAGCAGAGCCTGAAGAGCAGGGAATTTCAACCATATTGGTTGATTCTGTTCGTTGGCTAGATCATTGTTAAACTTGAACATAAAGTTGGCATACTTTTAGAGTTTAGCAATCTGCAGATTTGGGAACCAACAAGCCCTTCAAATCAAGGAAGCATGCTCCTAGACTGAAGACCTACAAAACAAATGCATTGGAGAAGAAAGATCTGCACAAGACAACAAGGTTAGAACATAAAAAGCCATTGCATCATGGGGTTAGAACATATACATGGATAATACATACACAAAGGCACATAACAATCGAACTAAAAAGATTTGAGTCTGCAAAGTGAAAGAGACCTTGATGTAGAAGGTTGTCTCAATACTATGTGTCGTCCCCAAATTTAGAAATAATGAATAGAAGAATTCTTAAATGAAGAGAAGAATCTAAGGATTGATTACTTCAAGAGAAGAATGCATCTAAAAGATAGGGAAGCAACCAATGTTGGAGAGAAGAAGTATATACTCAGGATGAAGACTATGTTGGTCTTTGATCCAGTATATACAATTGTAAGGCTACGCTAGGACATGAAGAGGACATGGATCTTCCATCCTGTGTAGTTGATTGCAAATTCACCACAAACATGTTTGCTATAGACAAACAAGTTGGGCGAAAAAGCGAAAAATAATAGACATAATTTCATAAGACACCATTTGACACAAGTCGGCATAATAAGACACAGTTTGATCAGATAAGACACAAGACACGATTTGATCAAATAGATAAGTTTGTGGCTGCTGCAAATTGCGTTGTAGGATAGTCACATAAAAGACGGGTCTAGTCAGGCTGCCCCCAAGCTAGATGCTAGGATATAAGATGTCTGACACCAAGACACACAACATCAAATATCAGATAAAAGACACAAAGGAATCCTTCTCAAGACATCAAGACATTGACGAATCCCTTTTTTAGAAAGCAATCTTCAAAAAGGGGTTCTTTCAGCAGGGAACCCTTCAAGACATCAAGACACCAAGGAGCCCTTCTGAAGCAATGCTCCTTTTGAAAGACACAAAATTTTCTGCAAGTGATTCTTTCATCAAGGAATCCTTTTGGAAGAACTTTCGTCAAGGAATTCTTTTAAAAGAATACTCCTATTTGAAAAGGGAAGTTTTCAGCAAGAGATTCTTCCATCGAGGGATCTTTTGAAAAGAAATTTCACCAAGGAATCCACTTGAAGGAATAATCCCTATTGAAAATTGAGCAAATATGGTAGCCCCCCCAAAGAATGATGTGCTCTACGCAGAGGAGCACATGTCATTCTAAGGAGAAGAAGAAACAGAGAGATGGTGTGGCTCAAGATACATGGTGAGATGTATTTGTGGTATGTTGTCACACATGCGAGGGACAACACGTAGAAACCACGACATCAAGGAAAAGATAGGTAGAGATGATGAAATCAAGAAATAGAAACGAGAGGGGGTCCTTAGGAAGGTCACACCTCCAAAACGAGTCACCTCAACCCCCAATGTATAGGAGAGGATAACCATGCTAGATACTATTGTGTCGCTACCATAGAGAAAGTATGGTTGCACACAATAGTGTATGACCGCGAATGGAAATGAGCAGGAAAAGCTACAAATGCCACATAGTAGGCAACAACACAATAGAAGGGAGGTGTAAGAACCTCATGAGAAGATGCTTAGAATGGATAGGATAGAGGTAGAGCTCGATATCACTGGTCATGCAAAGAAGAGATAAATGCATTAGCTGATGGAAGGATGATGGCACCAAAATCATGAAGTTGATGTATTTTATCCTCCAAGGACTTGCATTCACTGGTACAATGGCTTGACACTCGATGGTATGCACATAAGGAATATTTTGCTTTGCCATGCTTATGACACTTCTTATGTGTAGGAGGAGGAAGAGTAATTAAGTGGTCTTTGAGAAGCCTCAACAAAATATGCTCTTGCTCAGATAAAGAATGAGGAGCAAGAAGCAATCTTTTCTCTTGTGGAGAAAAGTTTGACTACTCACAAGAAGAAGACATGAATACAACATACGATGGAGGAGGGGATGGAGACAAACGAGAAGGCTTGTAACCTAAACCCTTTGCAAAAGAGCAAGGTGTCGATTCCAAAGGGACCTTAACTCATTCCATATGCCATGCCCAAGACCATTTCCTTTGTACCCATGCTTAGAAGCAATGTTAAATCCTTGACCATAAACGTGATTGCAACTCCTCCAAAGGGGTAGGATCAACATTAAGGACATTACAATTTTTGTTCCCATTATCTCGCGATACAAAAGGATAATCATATTCGATAGCGGGTGTGGACGATATTGTTAGAATGTCTAAGTGGATAGGGTCTACCTTGTACTCCTCGATAAAGGATTCAGTGAAGTCCAAGGATCCCCAATCATCACCGAGACATGCATTTAATTTAGAAGAAGGGGGAGACCTAGGATTGCCTGCTTCGGGAGGATCTTCTTCAAGGACATTTGTCTCAAGAGTATCCTTTGTAATAGGTACTATTAGAGTAGATGTCAACACATTGGAAGATAATGAGGGGACAAGATTTTTAAGAGAAGGTGCAAATGAAGGTTGACCAACAACTGCCATCTCACACATGTGTATGGCATCAGAGGTAGCCTTAATTGTAATCACCTCAATATTAGCAACAAATTTTATAGAACAATGTAAAGTAGAGGTAACTACTCCCAAAGCATGAATCCACAGTCTACCAAGAAGAAGGTTATATGGTAATTTTCCTGACATAACATGTACCAAGGTGGGTACGGTAACAAGTCCCATCCTTAAAGGCAAGATTATCGTTCCTAAGGCTTGTCGACCAGTATTATCAAACCCACAAATGTACAAAGAAGAATCAGAAAGAGAAGTTGAATCAATTTTAATTTTAGGCAATAGATCAATGCTACATACATTGAGCGCCGAACTGGTGTCAACGAGAGTATGTCTAAAGCCAATATTATTAATGTTAACTATTATCATCAAAGGATTTGCTTGCTTCTACACTTTCAGAGAAAAGTATTCTTGTGGATAGAACGTAATATTCAGCGAATCCGCATGAATATGAGCTATCAACACATTAACATCCATCAGCCTAGTGGAAGAAGGCAAGAGAATCTTTTGCAAGGCTTCCTAAAGCATACCTTGATAAACCAGTGCAGATTGAAGCAAGTCCCATAGTGAGATTGGTGGGAGTAACACGAAGTTGCTCCACAAGATCATAATTACTAGGTGCCTTAGTCGTGGGTTTAGGTGCTGAAGGAAGACTTGGTTGAGAAGGTGGTAAAGAAGTAGATGGATCAACATTTATTTTATTCCTTCTAGTATTATAAGTATGGGCTACCGCCCTATAAGAGGGAGCCTCACTATTAAATAGAACACCACGAATGGAACAAATTCTTTAGGAGAAGGGTTGGCTGGAGTCACATGGATGACCGGTCTCTTAGGCCTTTGAGGGGCAGCCGAGACTACGACTAAATTTATGTATGCATCATGACTAATAGAGAAATTGTTTGAAGAAATATTCTCAACATTGATCTGTTGGGGATTAGATGTGAGGTGAAGCTCCTCATTCACTAATGCATCACCTCAAGAAGAGAGTGCATTGGAATTAAGAGACGGTAGAGTAACATTAAGAAAAGTATTAATTATGTCATCCTCTTGCACCAAAATATCCTTACAAGGAATTTTAGGAGAGGGATCAACAAAAAATAATAAAGGAGAGAAGCACTCACTTTCACACGCTTGTAAGAGAACTTCTTGAATCTTCTTAATAAAGCTAGAAAGAGATAGAAGGAAGAAAGATAGAAGGGGGATTGGCTACTCCCAAGTCTCTAAGACACCAAAGAGTCTAGAGGGAGCAAACTGCCCTAAACTACCTCAGACGACCTAATAAGTTAAAAGGAATAGAGCTCAAGTGGCAAGGTAAAAAGGCGAGAGTTCCAAAATCAGAGAGAGCAGGTCACAAAGATTTTTTGGATAGACTAACGAGTTCTTGGCCAAAGGATGACAGTGCTGCACATAGACGGTAGCGTGACACGCTGGTGTTCCAGAGGCACGTTGGCATTTCGTACGGACTGAAACCGAGAATGTCCTAGAAAATAGCAAAGTGACTACTTCTACTTTGACTGTGAAGAAGTCTTGGAATGCGAGAAAGTAACAAAACTAAAATAACATAAACTAAATGAGATATAAATTAAAGAATGCAAATGATAAAATGAAGGGAGAGAAAGAAAGTGCTCACAATAAACCAAGCAATGAAGGCTCCAACAAATAAATGTCTTCAATACCTACACACATAAGATTGAGAGAAAATGTTGTGGCTGTTTTGGGGCTTGCCTCAGTCAAACCCCCGTTTCGGTGTTCCCACCTCCACTAACAGCCAGATAAATAGATAGAGAAAATAATAGACACTGAAATAGATAAATAGACAAGATAGACAAATGCATAGATGGGGGATGTAAAAAATCCCAAGACACTCAAAGACACAAGACAAGAGAGATATCACCTGCAAGGCTTGAGGAAGCCACAGAGAGAGAGCGATAGAGAGAGAGAGAGAGAGAGACCTGTGAGAGCCAAGAGAGCCAAGAGAGTTATAGACAATGTTGTGAGAACATGAGAGTGTTGTAACAAGCAAGAGAGCCGTGCAAGATTGAGAGAGTGAGAAAAGAGAGTGTCTCCAAGAGAGAAAGACCAAGAAGACCCAATGGATTGAAAAGATAGATTTTAAAGATAGAATAGGAGGGAAAAGAAGCTTCTTGAGCTGTATCAAGGCATCTTGATCCGTTACCACTGACAAAGGTAAGTGACAAGTGGTAAGGCACTCAGAAATGACCGTTTGAACGTTGAAATGTTGCCGGACGCTAGCATGGCACGCTAGTGTCTAGACAGATCATGCTACAAAACGGTGGGAACAAGGAAAACACAAGGCTTGATGCAAAGTTGATGCGCAAAGGTAGTTGTTGAAAAGGGTTCCTAAGCATCCTGAGGGGGAAAAAGGCTGATGCAAGGGCTAAAATGAGACTACACATATACTAAGGGAGTGGACACTAAAATGGATGCAAAAATGTAAGTGAAATTGCAAGGGGTGCACTTTTACGACATTATAGATACATAGTTAGAAACCAATGTTGAGACCAAGACATCTCAAGGCCGCAAACGAGAGGGAATTATAGGACACATTGCCATTTTGTGCAGATATATGTACAAATTTGGTCAGCAACTTTGCAGCACAGTTGTTGATGTCCATATTTTGAGGCCAGCTGTAGATGTTTTAAGTGTGTTTCACTTATGTTGAAACTTCTCATTTCAGAAACAAGATTTGAGTATGTTAGGCATATAAAACAATTGCACTTAATCCATAGTTGAATTAGTTCAGAGCCTTGTGGGCTTGAATTACCCGATCCCATGGTGTACTCTTATCATATTATTTGCACACACAATTAAGTTCCCAATGCCATGGGCGGAGGCATATGATGGCAGAGACCAGGCATCTTATGACGGAAGAGTTTCTCTTTAGTTCTTTTCACTGGTATGATGAAAATGTTTTCAACTTCAATTTCACTTCTACATGTGATCAGGCTTAACAAAAAATGATTTTATTAACAAATTTTAGTGTCATACCAGATTTTTCTATCTAATATTATAGGTTGGGTAATCTTATTCAAAATAATAAATTATGAGCCATATTGATGATTAGTCATGCATGATTCTTGATTATTAGGAAGTTAGCCACGGACCTCAGCGAGTACCTCCAGCATCAAAGGAAGTGGTTGCAAAATTGCCAATCATAGATGTTACAGAGGAGGTTTTGGTAAAATTAGGGAAAGGCACAGAATGTGCATTGTGTCGAGAGCACTTGATCATTGGTGAGAAGATGCAAGAGCTTCCTTGCAAGCACTTGTTTCACCCTGATTGCCTCAAGCCATGGCTGGTAAAGAATGTCAATGTCTATTTTCTATTAGTTATATTGTATTATAATCTCAATTGTTTATTTAAAATAGAAACGTAATTCACACTAGATGCATCTTTTGTGCTTTTTTCCAGGATGAGCACAATTCATGTTCCATATGTAGGTATGAACTGCAGACTGATGACTATGAGTATGAATCAAGAAAAGAACGTGAAAAGGAGGCTGAGGAAGAAAGGAAGGGCGCTACAAATGATATTCGTGGAGGGGAATATATGTATGTCTAAGGGGAATGACAATGCAAATTACGAAGTTAGTACTCTTGCATACTCAATTTAATAACTACCTCTTCTTACCGAAGACAGGGACTGTTCATACTGAAAATATATGTGCATGATATGTGTAGTGTTTACTGAACAAAAGGTTTTCTTAAGATGAGCGCTCTGGAAGCTATAGGTTTTATTTTTTCTTGATGATGCAATAACACAATGAAATTATATGTGTTTGAGAAACCTTTCATGGTTTGAGCTCTTGTATTATTCTTGCAGCCTGATTATGTAGCATCTGCAGGCAAGGGATATGGTAGTGATTATGGAAACTTGATTATTTTGTGCCCAATTAAATGTTTTTGAATTAGGAAAAACAACTTAATTGCTTTGCCGATTTCATAAAGTTCTTTCACACTACTTAACATATAACTGGGGCAAAGCATTTTTTGGATGTCCAGAGTTTTGAACCCAGATCATTCTGTTGGTTTGATTACTAATAAAATAGCAAAGCTGTAGGAACCACATGATGTAGGCTTCTCAAATTTCGCAGAGGATGAATTGCTTAATATTTGGGTATTGAAAATAAATGTCTTTGAAGATGTTCTGATTGGAAATCTAATAATTCTGTATAATATAATCCACTGTTATCAAGGTTTCTGATCAAGTCTTTAAAACAAATTCAAGGACTCTTTCCTTTCCCTTTTAATGTAAGTTTTGTTACAGTGGAAGAAAGTCGAATTGGATTACCTCCCTTGAATTAATCTCAAAATGACATTTTCTCATGCTTGGTCCAATTGAAAAAACCAAGCATGAGAAAATGTTTCGTAAGATTGTTGCTTTATCATTTTTTTTTTTGTGTGTGTTTATCAAACATTCTTTTAAATTTCTAGATATTTTTTCTTGTCCCTACAACTACAATATTAATTACACAATCCATAAAATTTTCAAGTTCCAAGGTTGACATAGCGGTCATGTAAGCGTCATTTGATTTTTTATTCAGCTAAATTTAATTATGAAACTCACCTTGCTTTTGCATTGTGAAACAAAATGAACATCCTTTTATGCATTTTTCTAAAATTTAGTGTAGCAATCAATGGAAGGATGAACTTACACTAGAATGATTTTCTTATCAGATGAAATGACTCTTCTCAATGTTACCAGTAATTTTTCCGCTTTTTAAATTTATAGCAACTCTAAACAATGCTGTCCAATAAACTTAAAGTAGGAATACTTTCTAGTAGACGTACAGTAACTCCCAGAATCCTGTATAAACTTACACACATTTTCTCTAGTGTCTTTAAAATGGATTGATATTAGCAGTGCAGATATGTGAATGTTTTCCTTTTTTGATTTTGGCATGTATTACGTGGTACTGCATTTTGATGCATTCATATGTTACATTTCAATCGTGGCACGTATCAAAGTGTACCATATATTAATGTTTTCAGGCATGCTAGAATCAGCAAACATTTGCATTTTTTGGCAACAATCTATGGATATTTTTATATCATTTGTGATCTATTGCTAGCGTTGCTTTTGCAGTTGAATTATGAGATATAAGTATTTGTTAGAAAGACCAAGATTGAGATTCTGCAGAATTTTAGTTTCAAAATGATCAAGTTCAGTTTTTGGTTGTTGTCTAGCATCTGAGTAAAGTGTCCTTGGATTAAGATACACTTAAATACCTCAATGGGTAGAATTTGAATGTGTATAGAGATTTCCAGAATGTGCCAATATGCAGATTAAAGAATTCAGATTTGTGCACATTCACATTGGCTCGAGAATGGTATGGGAATCTAATATGAGCAAGTCTCGATGTTTGCAAGGCAAAGGGGTAAGTGACATTGATCGTACCTTTATTATCTATTTTGCATCTAGTTTAACATACATTACCAAAAGTTTAGAAGGTAATTAGCATGTTCCAACTTTATTTTCAAGTTTATAATATAACTTGACACCTGTTGGTAAAATTAACATACAAAGTTTACAGCTGTAATAATTATAGAGAGCTGGCCTATTTCCAGCTCATCAAATTGTGGTGTATTGGATATTAAATATGAGAATACAAACTTGAAGCACGTCAGATCAGGGAGCATATTGAATAGAGGGAATGATAAGGAAAGCAGGCTAAACACATCCAGAATAGTCAGTGTATTGGATTAAGTAAATGAAATTAGACGAGCTAACCAAGATGTTCAAAGGCATCAATGATAATAACCAGTAGTTGCACTTGTTGCATGATGGGCACCGTGATGGGTAGTTGCATTTAGTGTAGTGGTGTAAGGAACCACAGAACTCTAACTAAATGCAAATCATTTAATTCGTTTTTAACACAACTTACTATACAAAGGGCATGAAACAAGGGATTGGAATAAATTGCTGTCTGAAACACCTAGCAAAATGCTGTCAATTTCCCGAGGCAATCCACCTCCCTTATCATGACTGAAACGTATCCACTTTCTTGCATCTTGGAGTAGTTGAATCCTAGGGAAATGCATAGATTTGCCAAGCATCAGACTTTGATGAGAGATTGTGGCAAGCAACAAACCTTGATGATCAATGTCTTGGATGTCTATTGATGCTTTATCAAGTGTAAGACCTTTGGTAGCGAGCACATCAAGTGACTAGAACAATTGGCACAAGGTGTACGTTATGCAGATTCCAAAGTAATTTGTCAATATGCAGTACATGGTGCCAATGTTTTTTTTTAGGTGGATTAAGTTTTGACATGTGGCTTGGTAGTGACACATTGTGCCTCGAGGGACTCGAGTAGACAAGTGGCAAGCTTTGTGAAGATTTATTGGTCCTCCAACCAATTTGTGAGTTTCATGGAAGTGAGGAAGTAAATATGTTAGAAATTAAGATCTTAGGATACTAATCATTATAAACAAAATACAAAATAATTAAAATGAAAATCATACAAGCATAAATTTTACACATTACACAAGATATGCATGGGAAGAACTTTTTCTAGTAAAAAATCTTATAAAACATCATTTTATTAGAACTCTTATAAAAACAGTCTATTAAAAATAGATTGAATTCAGGGACACTCATCTACATACTAGAGAACCTTATGTGCATGGTGATATAACTCACTATAAAATCTTCAAATTCACCTCCACTAAAATGATAGAGAACCTCCTTAAATATAAGAGAAAGAGTGGCAGAATACTTTAAGAGATATTAGTTGCACCTATTCAAAACAACAATTTGTATATAATTAATAATATAATAATTATTCGATTATAAATTATCAAATGGTGTATGTTTTATAACATAAGGTTTTATAACCTTATATGAGAACAATATATAAATGTTATACGGGTATGAAACCTAATAACGTTCTGTTCTAACAAGATACAATCAAATGATTTTGGATCCACTATGATCTATGAATGCATGGCTTTAAGAATTTTGACTCAAAATATTTGAGCTAAGATGCTTTGGGGTCCAATCAATAGTGTCCTTGGACCTCCAAGCTTGAAAATGTAGGGTGCGAGTAACTTAATCAAGGTTGATAACATCTTACAAGTCTATAGGGAACATATAAAACATTAGACTAATAGGTATTTGAAATGAGCGCAATTCTTAGTTAATTTAAAAATCACAAAGAAATACACAAGTATTTTTACTACAATAATGGAAGCCATTTTACATAGCATAAAGCTAGTAGTGGAGTACATGGACAATTAAACTTTCTAGTAATTTGAGATTATATTGTGTGCATACGATCCTCCTCCCTGCAATGAAAGATGTGCACACTATCTTATATAGGGGCATATCATTGGTAACAAAAGATTGGAAGGATACTTAAGACTTGCCAAACAACAAACCTATAAGATTGTAGTGAATGGAAGTCCCCAATGATCAATGTCTAATATTAATTAATGCTCTTTTAAGTATTAAGTGTTAGTGTAGGTTTTTATTTTCTTAGTGGGTTAATTTATTTTTCCTACATTTTTATTAACCTTGCTTAAGATAATAAAGTGAGTTTATTATTTAATAACTAGGAGATAATGTCATGAAGTGTCTTCATCCTAAAATGGTGGATCATTTACTATTTTGATCACTATATTTAATATTGGTGGTCACTTCCTATTGATTGGATTTGCTGCCTCCATCTTCTTCCAAATTCTATACAAATTCACTACCTAACTTGTATTTTTTGCATCTTGGAAGCTCTTAATGTATTTGTCATTCTGACATTGCATATCTCTTAGAGTCACTGATTTGCATAGTTTATGTTTTTCCAGTTTATGTAGCTTAGAATTTCTCTCATAAAATTCATTGGGTTATCAATCTATTTCAGATTTCTAGCATGGTACCAGAGCTTTTGTTTTGAGAATTTTGATTTCGTAGATTCTTAATTGAGAGTTTGAGTTTTTTATATGAGATCTTGTAAAATCTCATATGCTCTTCTCTTGTGTTTTGAATGATCTAGAGAATTAAAAAGGATAAGGTATGATAACCTTTTCATTTTCCACATGTTTGTAAGATTTAGGTGATTGCATTAATTATGGTTATATTGGCAATATTTTTGGTTGTTCCAATGTGTCTAAAAGGCTAAAAAAATTCAAGATTGACATTCATTTCATCTAACTCAGAGATCGTTTGGCACAATTGCAAATGAGGGTTTGAAGCTCATATTAGGAAAACAACTTTTTAATGGATCATTTTCAGCCCAAACCTACCCTGCTATTGTGCTCAAAAGGCCGAGGAGACGAATTTTGATATAAAATTTGCATATTATGTATTGAGAGCCATTGAGGCAAAATCTTTTTGCTAGAAGGGCCATACACCCCTATTGCAATCATATGGGTGAGAGGCTGAATTTTTTTAAAAAAAAAGAATAAATTAAAAAATTAAATAGTGCTTAGCACTTTGTTTTTAAGCACTAGGAAATTCAAATAAGCATTGTTGCTTAAGGAGTTTTAAATCCAACACTAAGTGCAACAACCTAGGCCACCTATAGGCTTAAGCTCATAAACTTTAGCCACCAATGGCCTAACAACTAACAACAACGTCAACATTCCTTCAAATTGTGACGAGAGGGAATAACCACGAGTGTGTGGTTAATAAATCACGACTATCTTTGCCGACAACCTCCAAACTCATTGCCCGACCATTGCTCAGTGACCACCACCATTGGTGATGTCTCCCATGGGCTGATTGGGGGCCACCAAGGCCCTCATATAGGTCAAATTGGTTTTTTTTTTTTTAAATTGACATAATTTTTGCTCTGGTTATTAGATTTTGGGGAATGAGATATCATTGAAAAGTTGGAGACAAGCAATTTCAATCCACAAAGGGTTTCAAAAGAAAATTTGTCATTTTTTCCCAAATTTTGTATCAACTTCATTCTTTATCAGAATTTGTAATTTTGGCTATTATGGGCCTTATAAGCATTGTAACTTGGAAAAAACGTTGTAAACACACTAAACTATAAAGTACCAACCTTGTAAACTTTGGGGGTTGATTTTTTATAATAGTGAAAAGGGTGGGGGTGTAGGTGTTCTTGTGTTTTCTTCCATTCAACACTTCCTCTTGCATTTCTAGATCATGGCTCAAACAACGGTTCCTACTCTAATGACTTACAACTATTTTGAATGGAAATACTGCATTCAATCCACTTAAAAAGCCTTGGTTTGCATAGGATAATAATGGGACTAAAAAATGAAGCTGCTAAAGATGAAAAAAGTCTAAGTGGTACAATAGATGTGATGAAGCATATGAAACTTTGTGTTTTTCTATTTCTCCTAATTTTCTCTTTCATATTGAGTCTTTGAATACACCAAATGTAATATGGATTAACCCAGAAACTCTATTTGGAACTCAAGATTCTATGAGAGGTCATATGTTGGAAAAATGAACTCATCAGTCTAAGTCCAGAAAACTTTAACACAATCTAGGATTTATTCACAAAATTGAAATCAATAAGGTTGTAGTTAAAAAAATGTGGAATTGAAAAGAAAGATGAACAATTGATTCTTAATATTCTCTCTAAGCTAATATTTGTTTCTACCTTCTATGCTACTAAAGATGCATTTGGGTCTAAATTCACCATGCCATATTTGGATGATTTTGTTACTTTTCTCACATGAGAGCAAGATAAGCTAATCCGGGTGGGCACTCTAAAATCCTCCAAGTCACATGCACTAGTAGCCAAGCAAGGAACAAAAGAACAACTAGGACAAAGTAAATGATTGTTAGAATAAGATACAAAAGAATAGAAAAAAGAAGGATAAGAAACCAACTACCCCAAAAGCAGCTAATGAGACCTCATCTTCAAATGGCAATAAGTCTAAGAAAGAGAAGGTCAAATGTGCCTATTGTAAAAGACTTGGTCATGATGAGCATAAATGTTTGAAAAAACAAGTTGATCACTTAACACATATTCTTGAAAAGAATAATCTCAATGTTCCTAAATTAGTGAAATAAAGTTCATATAAGGGGTTTCACAAGGTAAAAGATAACAAGGGGAAAGGAAAGGGCAAGGCCCTTGTAGCAGTCATTTCTCCACAATCCACTTGGATTCTTGATTCGGGTGCCTCACACCACATGGCTTCATCATAAGATGAAATTGCATCTTTGGAGTCTTGTACTATGCCTTCCATTTTGATGGGTGTTGGCACTCCTGTTGAGGTGTGTGGGAGAGGGTTTGTTGATGTGGGGGATGACACATTTCAAGATGTCCTTTGTGTGCCCTTATTTTCAACTAATCTCCTATAAGTATATCAAATCACACAAATAGGTTTGGGCAAACGAGTTGAGTTTTCTCCTAATTTAGTGGTAATTTGTGAGTTGCACAATGATTCTACATTTGCAATTGGGAGAGTAGATTATTAGTTACAACTTTATTTGTTTTCTCACTTTATTCCTAATCTCCCTTCATCTATTTTACTCACTCATTTTGATGAAGTGAGAAATTTGTGGCATCAACAGTTTGACCACTTGAACTACTACTACTTGTAGTAGCTCAATCAACAAGACATGGTTATAGAATTTCTTCCAGTTTGGTTTCTGATGGTGTTTGTCAGGGATGCATTCTTGGAAAACATCTTTAAAAGAAATTTGACAAGGGAAAATTTTGGCGAGCTTCACAACTTTTGGAGTTGGTACATAGTGATTTGGTTGGACCATTTTCACAACCATCTTTTAGTAGAGCTTGTTATGTTTTGACCTTCATCAATGATTGTTTTAGATACACTTTCATGTACTTTCTCAAACAAAAGTTTGAAGTCTTTAATTCATTCTTGGACTTCAAAGCATCTGCAAAGAAACAAATTGGGAAATCCATCAAAGTTCTATGTATAGATAATGGGGGGAATATGTCAACAACAGGTTTGAGCAACATTGTGCTTTAGAAGGAATTGATTTGCAACATACAGTTCCCTATAGTACTCAACAAAATGGAATTGTTGAATGCAAAAATCAATCATTGAAAGAGAGGGACAACTATATGATTCACTCCAAGCCTTTGGCACCACCTTTCTGGGCAGAAGCCATTAACTTTGTGTGTTATATCCAGAATCGAGTTCCTCACAAAGTTATGAAGGGGGTCACTCCTTTTCAATTTTTGAATAGTCAAAAACCCTTAATTAAGCACTTTCAATTTTTTGGATCTTGTGTATGGGCCCACATTCTAGTAGAGAAACACAACTTGGCTATGATCCCTAGAGCAATCCTTGCATATTTGTTGGATACCCAGATGATGTCAAAGGCTATAGGGTTCTACATCTTGCCAATCATGATATATTCATTGAGAGGAGTGTTCACTTTGAGAACCATTCTAGTTCTCCTCTTAATACTTCTCCATCCACTATCAAATTGAAGACCTTGCATCGTGATGATAGTTCTTCAAAGGATCTTAATCCTTCTTATCTCGATGAGGAGTCTTCTTCCTCCACTTCAAATGATAGTGATAATGAGGGTTCATATAGTCCTCCTTCAAAGGTTGATGATTGTCCTCCAGATTCTCCACCTTCTCCGGCCTCAAGACCTCTTTGGGCTGATCAAACATTACAATTACCAAGGGATTGGGTAGAGGATCATTCAGACCATAGAAGAACAAGATCAAGATTTTAGGAGGCTCTACATCTCTTCATTGCTACAACTTCTTATCCATAGTCCTTTTGGGAAGCTTTTGGTGTCCCCAAGTGGGATGCAACTATGCAGGAAGAGTTTAGTTCCTTGGAGAGGAACCACACTCAGTATATTGTCCCTCTTCCTAATGGGAGAAAACTTGTTCAATGAAAGTGGATATATTGAAAAAAATTGTTGCATATGGGTCAATTGATAATCATAAGGTTCACATGATTGCGAAAGGAGTCTTCCAGGTTCTTGGGATTGACTACTTTGAGACTTTTGCACCAATCGTCAAAATGAATTCCATCTAAAATTTATTTTCTATTGTTGTAACTCATAGATGGGAATTTCATCAGATGGATGTGAAGAGTGCTTTTCTTCGTAGTGACTTTGAGGAGGAGATATATATGTAGCAACCACATGGGTTCATTCAAGATCCTTCACTTGTTTTTCATCTTCAAAAGTTTCTCTATGACCTCAAATAGACCCCTCAGGCTTGGTATGCCAAGATGGATTCTTTCCTTTTGATAGTTCGGTTCACTCATTTGCATTTTAATCCTAATGTCTATATTTTTCAATAGGATGATACTCACATATTCCTAGTTCTATATATCGACGACTTGTTGATCATAGGAAGTCACTCATCCAACATTCGGGTAGTGAAAATTGTCCTTCATGATTTGTTTTTGATGTTATACTTGGGCTTATTGCACTACTACTTGGGGATTGAGATCACTCGATCTTCTTCAGGTATCTCTCTTGCACAACCTAACTACACACTTGATATGCTCCATAGGTTTCACATGGCTGATTGCAAGTCTGCATCGACTCCATTTTTGTCACGGGGTCAAACTTGAGGCTAAGTGTTCTTCACCATTAATAGATGGCACTTTATATTGACATCTTGTTGGTAGCATCATATATTTGACTCACAAGAGACCCGATATTTCATATGTTGTATGCATGGTCTCTCGCTTCATGCAGGAGCCGCATGAGTTGCATTAGAAAGCGGCTAAGTGAATTCTCCACTACATTTAGGGTATTGAAATTATGAGATTCACTATGTAACAGACGTGGATTTTGACTTGGTGGGACACAGATTCAGATTGAGTAGGTGATTCTTAGAATCACAAATCTACTTCAAGGTATTACTTCTCCCTTGGTTCCAGTCTAGTTTGTTGGTCGAGCAAGAAGCAGTTTGTTATTGCTCTTTCATTTACAAAGGTTGAGTATCAAGGAGTAGTTGGATGGGTGCATGAAGTTGGGTAGCAATTTTGTGGCCACTTTTTAAAACTCATAGTGCGAGCATGTTATAACGTGCTCACGTTATTACACGTTAAAAGCAAAAAAAAAAGTGAAAGTCATTCATTTTCATTTTGACTATTTTTTTGTTCTGTTCATGGCCAAAACTCCCATCTTTCGCACTCGCGTTCTAGGAGGAGGTATTGTACAAAAGTCTTCAACAATAGTTGTTATTTCTTTGCAAGGATGGCACCACAATGACAAAGAGGTGGGAGAGGTAAGTATTGTTTGTTGTTTGTTTTGAATTTCTTAGTTTTAGGTTGATTTTATTAGTTTTAGGTTATATTTGAAATATATTTTTTTGAATTTGTAGGAGATGCAAATGAACCTGCAAACCCTCAAAATACTCAACAAGAAGAGCAACCAAATCCTCAATAATAAAATCAACCTCAACAACAACCTCCTCCACCAATCACTCAACACCCTCCTAGCACTCAACAAAATTTAATGAGTGAAATTGAGAACAACAAAAAATAAATTGAGGATTTTATTAGTAGGTTGAGTGATCCAAATGGTTCAACCACAGAAAGAATGACCCTAGCAAATTCATTGAAAGATATGTTAAAAAATGTAGATTCAATTAGCAAACAAATAACTAGATGGCAAGATAGGAGGTAGGCGGCTAAGGCATATTATGCGGATAAACTATTATATAAACAAGTAAAAGATTTAAAAATTACAAAAGGTGATTTGTGCTCATTATTCACTGAACCACACAAAAATCAAAATATTAGCCTTAATGTGAAGAGGTTTTCTATTCATTGGTGCCACCACCAAGAGATTAGGAACCGTTTTTATGATAGGTGGTACATGGTATTTGATGACTGACTGTGCAACAATTGTGAAGTCCCCCAGTATTTTCTTAGGAAACTATATAACGAGTTCATATTGAACAAAATCCCAAATTATTTTGATATGAGGGACTTCCAGGGGAGAGGTGGGGGGTCGGCTCAAGATAGGCCCAGTGCATAGCCAGATCCTACACAGCAAGATAGACGAGCTCTCGCTAGGCCGCTTCGTAGCACATTGTTATGCCTACCGTCGCGAAGGAGAGTGCAGATGTAGAGACATTGCAGGCGATCAACACTTTGACCCAGAGTGTCATCCATCATACTAGCCCTATTCTACAACGCCATCCAGGGGAGTCTTCGAGTGGTGGCCCTTGAATCCATGTGTGTCAATATTGCGGGGCGACTTGTTCATATGACCCCATTGACACTCAAGAGGTTGCTACGTAGGATCTGTATGTAGCTATGGAGATGGAGAGGGCAGCTGACATTTTGCATGATGTGTATGGCATTGATACTCAGGTAAAAGTTAGCATATTCATTGAATTTAATTTATTAAATTTTGATTTTGAAATGCAATATTAACTAATTTAGTTTTATGATTTTAATAAAATTGTAGGGTCACAGTGTTGAGACTAGATATGCCAACCCTCCACCTAATTTTTTCTGTAGTACACCTATCGGTGGGGTATGTAACTATTAAACAATTATAAATTTATGACATATTAATAACATTTTTTTACGAATGGTATTTTAATATGTGATTTTGGATGTTGAACAGGGCAATATTGGAGGTTTTGAGGGAACACCTCCCAGTGCCAGTGGATTTACCCAACCCTACATGCAGGTAATAGAATAAAGAGTTTAACTAATGAATTGTACTTAATAGAGTTGTGTAGTTTATATTCATATCGTTGGTTACGTTGCATTGCACATCATTCAAACTCAAAGCATTACTTCACATTCCATAACTAATAACTAGATGTTGATATATGACAAAATTTCAACTCCAATATAGTTGTTTAGAAAGTCAACATAAGCAGTGATGCAATTACTTCACATGGAGGCATGTTCTTGCAAAGGTGCACCTGCACGACAAACTATGGATGCTTAGAAAAAATCCATGAAACCATAATAGTAAGCAATAGCATAGACAAGGAAGTTAGTAGTTTGAAAAAATTCCTCAAAGAAATGCGGTCTCATGGTGATGGAATGGAATTCCATTCCATCACCATGAGACCACATTTCTTCAAGGAATTTCTTCAAACTGCTCATCACCTTTTCTATGATACAACATTTTTCATACATGTGCACCAAAGCATTTTATCAAACTGTACTCACTTCCTTGCTGCTATGGCTAAAAGCCTAAAATAGGTGCTTTCCAAAAAACTATGGATGCTTGGAAAAATATCTATCAAAGCATAATAGTAAGCAATAATACCATAGAGAAGGAAATGAACTTTTTGAAAAAATTCCTAAAAGAAATGAGGTCTTATGGTGATGGAATGCCATGACGTGCATTCGTTTGTAATGGCATTCCATCACCAGGAGACCCCATTTCTTTTGAGGCATTTTTTCAAACAGTTTGTTGCCTTCTCTATGCCACCATAGTTATTGTACATGTCTATGAAAACATTTAATCAAACGGTTCAGCGACTTGCTGCTATGGGTAAAAGCCTAAAAATATGTCCTTTCGAACAAGATATGGATAGGGAAAATAGTAAGCATGATAATCAGAAATATATAGTTTAATAAGTACTCAAAATTTTGTTCATTAAATCTCATACATTATAAGTCATGACGTGGATTGCTATTGTAACTTTTTTGTGATTGAATAATTTGTTGTTTTATTTTCATATGTTGGTAGCGGAAACACCTCCAAATGTTACGAGGGAAATGGATATCAGTGTTTCATCCGCTATACAATCCTTGATGGCTCTGACAGGGGAGGTATGAGGCAAATTACTAAATTTCAATTTACATTCGTTGTTATAGATGTTAGTTCTAGTGAAAAATTAAACCATTATTGATTAGTAGTTTAATTTCTATTTAGATGGTTTATACAGGGATTGAGCACACCTCAACATCAATGTGCTAATATTTACCTCATGCAGAGTGATTGTGAGATGGCCGTAAGTGATTATTTTGCTAAATATATCATTTTTTATAATGTAATTTATATATATTAATGTCTTTACTTCTTATTGTAATAGTTAAAACTTCACCAAGAACTTAATAGTACTAGGAGGAGTAGCAGGAGCACTCCTCAAGCACAACATAAATGAGTGATGGACTTATCACCATCGGATCGAAAAACAAAGGGAAATAATTTATTTTCAGAGCATGGAGAGAAATGAATTTTGATTCCAGAGCCCTTTGTTGTATGCCTACATGGTAGTTTTGTACATATTTTGTATTGGATATATTTGACATTGTATGCCTATATGGCATTTTCGTAAGCCTATATGGCTATTTTGTACCTATATTTTATACTTATATCGACATATATTAATGTATGCGTACATGGCTATTTGGTTAATACAAATCTTTTTTATCGATGGTGTCCATATTTTCATTATAAATTCATCGTTCAATAGATATGAGTTACGTGTATTCAAGTGTATACTTTACAACTTACGTGTATACTTTGTGACTTACGTGTGTTCCAATGTATACTTTGTGACTTACACGTTTTCATGTGTATACCTTGCATTCATGCATATACTTTGTATTAAGTTGTGTTTACTATGTATTCGTGTGTATACTTCAAGGCTTACGTGTTTGTGACTACTTGTGCTTCCCTTATTGACATGTACATGCTTGACTTATTCATGTGTATACTTATTAATTGGTTAGCCCTAACATTGATCATTGTTGTCCTTCATGGTTTGTCTTGAATAAATTAATTGATTGATGGTAAACAACTTTATCTAAAAGCAAAAAACATGTTTTCAATTGGTATTCCATGAAATGATTGATAAAAAGATTCCAATATATTTAATCCTTTGATTGGAACAACTCAATTAAGCAAAGGATACATAATCATCACGACACTTGCAAAACATAATATTCAGAGTAGATGAAGTAGTCAACTTCTTGACACATTATCTATGTTACTGGGTTCTTCTATTTTAGCCCTAGTTTTGGTCCTGGTTTGCTTAGGTGGTGCAGGTCCTGGTTCGGTTTGCTTGTGGGTTTGACTAGGGTCCTTCATTTTTGGGTCTAGTTCACCCAGGCAGAACCCAAGAGAACCTGAGCAGAACCTGGGTGAACCAAGATAGAAACCGCATGCCTAGGCATCCAAAAAAGTGTTTTTTGAACATTTTTTTAATGTTTTATGGAGTTTGACTTTGACCCACACCCAAGGGAACCCTAAAAGTGACATCTAAATCACTTCAAACACCTTAACTACCTCATTCTTATTCATTTATTTTTCAAACAATAATTTTCATTCCAAGAGGCTGAGCTTTCATTTTTGCTTGCTAAATTGAAAGTGGATTGTGACACAACTTTCTTTTTTCAAAAATTGTTTTGCATCATTGAACTGAGAGTTTATCACACATTTGTAGAGAAATAGAGGAATACTACAAACTAAAACACATTACACTTCTTTTCTCACTGACTTGATGTACTCTCCAACATCTCTCTTCTCTCATGCAAAGAGTTAGAACTGCTTGGCCATGCCTTTGCATCATTCAATAATTTTTGCTCTTTTTGGCAATGTCAAAAGCATGGCTGCATACAAATTAGGCAAAAGACTTTTCCTTTTAGATTAGCAATGCATGGAAGTTTCAAAAAGTATTCTTGATATTACAAAAAGATATGTGTTTATACACTTCAATTGTGCAGTCACCCTTTGGTTCTTTGAAAGAAAAATCTTCCTATGCCATTGTTACACTACACAAATAAACCAATTTTGTATTGTAGAGCTATATTAATCTACCACTCTCAAGACCAATGTAACAATGATACAAAATAATGTTTGAGACTGCAAGAAGACATCAAAATGGCTAGTGTAATAAACAAATTCTTATGATTTATGAAGAACATTGATAACTCTACTCAGTTGGCTTCTTTTTTCAAAATCATACAAATTGAACCCTAGCATCAATAGACTCTGTATATCAAGCTACCACAATTCAAGTTTCAACGATGAATATTTATCATGCATGTTTTAAATGACATTCAAGTTTATGGTGGTTTTGTTGTTTATATGATATGTGATATTCTAATCTTAATTCATGCTTCTAGGCTGCATATATATATTTTGTTTTTACATATTTTTTGTACCAACAAACCCAAAATGAACTGAACCCCCGAACCTGAACCCGAACCTCAAAACCTATTCCAATACTCTTCATTCTTTCTGCACAAACTTAATTGACCACCAAATTATGCTTCCTCTTTACCCACTTTTACTCCCTCAAACCTCTCTTTTTCATTCAAAACCCCTATTTTCCCAACTAGGGCATCATGTCATAACATGCTTTTGACCTCCCCTATCCTTGAAAACCTTTTGAACACATCAAAATCCACAACCTCACCCTATTTCCAACCTATTCTAACTTATTTTCAAGCAATTTATTATTTTCACCTCTTCTAGCCTTGCTTTTAAGGGGCTTCAATTCTGAATTTTCAACAGGGGCAACATTAGTAATCTCTTCCAATGCCTTTACTAATGCTATTTTCTTATTCCTACTCCCTATCCTAATTACATTAGGCCCATATCACTGAGACACAACCTGAACAATAGGTGGAATGACCTTTTTCAACATATTACACTTGAACCCTTAAGGGATTGATCCGATTGAACGTAGCTCAGAGCGATTCCGTGTGTTTGGGTGCGAAAGAGGACCATGCCTAGCATAAACATACCTATTCGGATGTGTTGGAACAGTTTGTTTCATCACATGAGTTGCAGAACGAAAGTTGCACCACTTTGCAACTTTCCACTATTTGCATTTGACACTTTTTCCATCAATTGAAAACTAGACACTACGGGAAAACCACTCCAAGATAACAAAAAATGAGAGAGGTTATTGTAGAGGGGCCCAACATGATCCCATAGGATCAGATGATAAGTTTCTAAGTGTCACGGTATCCGAGTAACAACATGCTAAAGTTTGCAGCCATTTTGCACTTTGGACCCTTAAGGGATCGATCCAGTTGAACGTAGCTCAAAGCGATTCCGCGTTTTTGGGTGTGAGAGAAAAACATGCCTAGCATAAACATACCTATTCAGATGTGTTGGAACAGTTCATTTGGTCACACAAATTGCAGAATGAAAGTTGCACCACTTTGCAACTTTCCACTACTTGCATTTGATACTTTTTCCATCAATTGAAAACTGAACACCATAGGAAAAACACTCCGAGATAACAAAAAGAGAGAGAGGTTATTGTAGAGGGGAACAACATGATCCCATTGGATCAAATGAGAAGTTTCTAAGCATCACGGTATCCGAGTAACAACATGCTAAAGTTTGCAGTTATTTTGCATTTTGGACCCTTCAGGGATCAATCTGGTTGAACGTAGCTCAGAGCGATTCTGCATGTTTGGGTGTGAAAGAGGACCATACCTAGCGTAAACATACCTATTCGGATGCGTTGGAACAATTCGCTTGGTCACATGAGTTGCAAAACAAAAGTCACTGCTTGCATTTGACACATTTTTCATCAACTAAAAACTAGACACCACAGGAAAACCACTCCGAGATAACAAAAACTGAGAGAGGTTATTGTAGAGGGACGCGATCCCATAGGATTAGATGAGAAATTTCTAAGCATCACGGTATTCGAGTAACAACCTGTTGAAGTTTGTAGCCATTTTGCACTTTGGACCCTTAAGGGATTGATCCAGTTGAACGTAGCTCAAAGCAATTCCATGTGTTTAGGTGCGAAAGAGGACCATTCCTAGCGTAAACATACCTATTCGGATGTGTTGGAACAATTTATTTGGTCACATGAGTTGCAGAACGAAAGTTGCACCACTTTGCAACTTTCCACTACTTGCATTTGACACTTATTCCATCAACTGAAAATTGGACACTACAAGAAAATCACTCCGAGATAGCAAAAAATGAGAGAGGTTATTGTAGAGGGGCCCAATACAGTCCAATAGGATCAAACGACAAGTTTTTAAGCGTCACGGTATCTAAGTAACATGTTGAAGTTTGTAGCCATTTTGCACTTTGGACCCTTAAGGGATCGATCTGGTTGAATGTAGCTCAAAGAAATTTTGTGTGTTTGGGTGCAAAATATGACCATCCCTAGCATAAACATACCTATTCGAACGTGTTGGAACAATTCGTTTGGTTACACGAGTTGTAAAATGAAAGTTGTACCGCTTTGCAACTTTCCACTACTTGCATTTGACACTTTTTCCATCAATTGAAAACTGGACACCATAGGAAAACCACTCTGAAATAACAAAAATTGAGAGAGGTTATTGCAAAGGGGCCCAACACGATCCCATATGATCAGACGAGAAGTTTCTAAGTGTCACGGTATCCGAGTAACAACATGCTGAAGTTTGCATTGATTTTGCACTTTGGACCCTTAAGGGATCAATCTGGTTGAACGTAGCTCAGAGTGATTACGCGTGTTTGGGTGCAAAAGAGGACCATTCCTAGTGTAAAAATACCTATTCAGACGTGTTGGAACAATTCATTTGGTCACACGAGTTGTAGAACGAAAGTTGCACCACTTTGCAACTTTCCACTGCTTGTATTTGACACTTTTTCCATCAACTAAAATTTGGTCAATATGGGAAAACCACTTCAAGATAAAAAAAACCGAGAGAGGTTATTGTAGAGGGGCCCAACACAATCCCATAGGATCAAACGAAAAGTTTCTAAGCATCACGGTATCCAAGTAACAACATGTTGAAGTTTGCAACCATTTTGCACTTTGGACCCTTAAGGGATCAATCCGGTTGAACGTAGCTCAAAGTGATTCTGAATGTTTGGGTGCGAAAGAGGACCATACCTAGCGTACACATACCTATTCAGATGCATTGGAACAGTTCGTTCGGTCACATGAGTTGCAGAACGAAAGTTGCACCACTTTGCAATTTTCCACTACTTACATTTGACACTTTTTCCATCAACTGAAAACTGAACACCACAGGAAAACCACTTTGAAATAACAAAAACTGAGAGAGGTTATTGTAAAGGGGCCCAACATTATCCCATAGGATCAGATGAGAAGTTTCTAAGCATCATGGTATCTGAGTAACAACATGCTAAAATTTGCGGCCATTTTGCACTTTGGACCCTTAAGGGATCGATCTGGTTGAACTTAGATCGGAGCGATTCCGCGTGTTTAGGTGTGAAAGAGGACCATGCATAGCATAAACATACGTATTCAGATGCGTTGGAACAATCCATTTGGTTACATGAGTTGCAGAATGAAAGTTGCACCACTTTGCAACTTTCTACTGCTTGCATTTGACACTTTTTCCATTTACTGAAAACTGGACACCACGGGAAAACCACTCCAAGATTAAAAAAACTAAGAAAGGTTATTGTAGAGGGCCCCAACGCGATCCCATAGGTTTAGACAGAGATTTCGTAAGTGCCATGGTATCCGAGTAATACCCCGTCAAAGATTGCTACCGTTTTGCACTTTGGGATTTGATGTTTCATTGAACTGTACGGTTTCGTACAAGGTGATTGTGCTCTCTTTTCGATGGAATTCGGTGGGTAGCAGACATAACTGTGTTTTAGTTTTGGTTTGGTTGGATTTCAAGTGATTTTGTGCATTTTAGAAGCCAATTACCGAGGGTCGGTTTGTATACCCTATTTTAAGGGTTTTGAGTGTATTAAAATGTCATATTAAGCCTTTCACCAACTGTATGCTTCTATAACTTGATGGAAAGGCTTAGCTATGGTTATAAAACATGTGTGCAAAGTTTTGTATGCAAGGGAGGTGAATAGAGGGTTTTTAGGTGATGCCCTAGATGTCAAATGGTGCATTTTTTAGTGGAAAATGGTGGTTTACTGCTAGGGTTTGAAGAAATCTTTGGGGGCAGTGATATCTCTTAAACTTTTAAGCTTTTGCATACCTTTTTGAAGGTTTTTTAGGCTTTGGTTGGCTATGGGAAGGTTTCGAGTATGGGTTTTCAATAAACCCTTTCCTCACTTGTGAAAGAAGAGGGTTTTGGGGTTTGTTATGTTAGAGGGCTTGTTGATTCAATTCAAGGTGGAGGAACTCTTTTCAAAATAAACTAATCAGACCTCAACAAGACACCAACTTTGAAATCACAATCACCCAAATTGAATCAACTAACAACAATAGGCTTATAGTCTCCAAATCTTATCAAATGGGCTTATCTTTTAGAGAAGGTCATCTAATGGCCAACCAAATGTCAATCAAGCTTTAAAACAGACCCTAAGACAAATTCCCAAGAGATCATACCATGTTTCTTTGTACCATCATTAAGATCCAATAGATCACCTTGCACAAAGGCTACTAAATTAGCCATATTTGCAAAGAGATGACCTTTTAAACACTATATCTTCACTCAAACTCCTCAAAAAATAGTATGTTTTGTGTCAAAACCTCCAATTCCATGGTTTGTTTCTAGTTCCAAGACCTCTAGACCCCTAATACATTAAACCCTCGATTTCAAGCAAAATACTTGGGGTTTTAATGAAACTCCTATCTCCTGAACCTTCCAGACCCAAAAAAAGCACCAAACACACTTACCAAACCCTGCACATGGTGAATAATACATTACATGGACAATCCTTCCCACATTTTGTCAAAACACCACTTGAAACCCTCATTTTCATCATGAAAATACCTTGCTACAACCCTAAAACATCATCCCAAACACCCAACCTTGACTCCACAACATTATAAATAGGTTAGGCATCTATTTTACAAGTTAAAGGACCCATTCCACAAGTTACAGTAGGCACAAAAAGTGGAATGGGTCAAATTACATCATGAAACCCTTCAATCCAAGAACACTGTGAAAGTAGGTAGCAATAGTAAAAACAAGATAGCTTTCACTATACAAAGAGTTAGAACCTATAAATAGGTGCAAATGAAAGCTAATTCATCAATCTACAACATCCAATAGGTTTTAGATCATATTAGCATCCATACAGGCTGCACAACAACAAGAAAAGTGAGAAAAACTAGTAAATTTCTAGAAAATAACATTCTTCTTGATAAAAAATTGGGTTACAAATCAACCAACAAACTCTCCTTCAAGGAATTTAAGGTTATTATACATGTTTACTATAGGAAGAATAAAAGTAGAGGATTTGAAAGGAACTCCATGATAAAGAAGCTCTCTAAATGGTATATCAAACTCTAGTTCAAAATCTTTTAGATGAGGTTGCTCCCATAGCTCTCTTACTCACTTGACAAATCCTTGAAACTTTGTATTGATTTTATTTTTCCTATCCCTCTCTTGCCATTCTTCCTCAATTTCATTAGGATCATACATTGACCTTCTTGCCCCTCCTAAAGTTTGGACCACATCCATTACCTCCACATACAACTGGGCATCCTTGGTCTTCTTGGTTCCCACACCTTGATATGGTTATGCAAATGAAAATGAAGCAAAGTAATCATCTCATTCTATGCTAGCTAGAATAATGCATGCTTAATGTTTTGATACATGATATCAGCTATCTCTTCTGCTCTCATGGTTGAATATCAAAATCCATTATGGTGGGCCTCCAAAGTTCCAGTCATCTTTCTTCCTCTTCCACCAAATGTTGGCCCAATCCACACGTCTGCCAGCCTAATCGGCTTTGTTTTTGAAAGATGAAGTTTCTCCTGAGTCATCAATGTAGCTCTCTTTGCCTTTTTAGACTCTTTCATTGCTACAAATCGTCTCTAGGATTTAATCATCTACACCACATGGTTGATGCACTTTGAATCCTTGCATCTAAAGGAAATTTCCTTAACATAAATATTGCTAGGGAATTTCAATGTTGCCATTGTAGTTGGCATTAAAGCTGGTGCCTGCAACATTGAAATTATCCTTATCTAAGAATTCCCTCCATCTTGTTGGCTTGTAACACTCTTGATGGTGGCTACATGAAGAGTATTTTTTATTCCTCTTCTACATCAGAGGGTTCATATCCTTGATCTGACTCTTCTAAATTATCAGAATTAGAATCACTAGCTTCCATATTCAAAAATTCTCAACCAACATCTTCAATAAATTTATTTGGATCATCAGTAATTTCCTTCAAAACTGGCCGCCAATACAAGTTCATTCTTCTTTCATAATACTTTATATCCATGGAGTTCAACCATTCCTTGATGCCATCAAGTGAATATTGAGGAATGGTGTCAATGTGAAGTACATCCCGCTTGAAGTCTTTGAAAAAAATAGCCATATCAAGTTCCTTTTTTCCAAGTCCTACTCTCTTAAGGTTAACATTCTCAATCTCACTAATAGAAATTACTAAGAAAGGTAATTCCACCAACTCTACCAAACAATTTACCGTAGGAAAAACAAAAGCAGAGGATTTGAAAGGAACTCCATGAAAACCAAGCTCTCTAAATGGTATATCAAACTCTAGTTCAAAATCTTTTAGATGAGGCTGCTCCCATAGCTCTCTTACTTGCTTGACAAATCCTTGAAACACTATATTGATTTTATTTTTCCTATCCCTCTCTTGTTCTTCCTCAATTTCATCAGGATCATACATTGACCTTCTTGTCCCTCCTAAAGTTTGGACCACATCCATTACCTCCACATAAAACTGGAGATCCTTGGTCTTCTTGGTGCTTACGCCTTGATATGGTTATGCAAATGAAAATGAAGCAAAGTAATCATCTCCTTCTCCGCTGGTTGGAAGAATGCATGCTTAATGTTTTGATACATGACATCAACTCTCTCTTCTACTCTCATGGTTGAATACTAAAATCTAGTATGGTGGGCCTCCAAAGTTCCAATCATCTTTCTTCCTCTTCCACCAAATGTTGGCCTGATCTACATGTCTGCCAACCTAATTGACTTTGTTTTTGAAAGCTGAAGTTTCTCCCAAGTCACCAGTGTAGCTCTCTCTTCCTTTTCAGACTCTTTCATTTCTACAGATCATCTCTGGGATTTAATCATTTGTACCACATGGTTGATGTGCTTTGAATCCTTGCATCTAAAGGAAATTTCCTCAACATAAATACTGCTAGGGAATTTCAATGATGCCATCAAGTGAAGATTGAGGAATGGCATCAATGCGGAGTATATCCCACTTGAAGTCTTTGAAAATAATAGCCATATCAAATTCCTTTTTCGCAAGTCATACTCTCTCAAGGTTAACAATCTCAATCTCACTAATAGTGATTACTAAGAAAGGTAATTCCACCAACTCTATCAAATAGTTTACCGTATGAACAATAAAAGTAGAGGCTTTGAAAGGAACTCCATGAAAACCAAGCTCTCTAAATGGTATATCAAACTCTTAGACCTCATTCTTGCACATTTACAACCAAATTCAAAGATTTTCCTTCAAAAGGCTACAAATTCAAATATTGATAATTTTGTAGCAAGAATGCATTTTTTTGCACATTTGACCACTAAGACTCAAAAACTTGCCCTAATACACCTTAAATGGTCTTGATTGACCTTATTTAGCTTAAATAAACACAAAATACCTTAATATAATCTATTAACCACCTATCAACCTTCAAAAAGTGAATTTTTGCAACTAGGAGACTAGGTGCTCTTGCACCAAAATTACATTGTGTCTGAGCCTTCAAGAGGCTTTAAATAGCCTTTACAAATGATTCTACATCTTTCCAATAATTCCTAACTGCTGTTTTTGTAACTAGCATGACTTATTACATTATAAATCAATTGACCATCTAATATGACCTTATTTAATTGACAAAACTCAAAACACAAAACTAACTTAAAAGACTTCCATGAACCAAATTTTCTCAATAACCTTGGTGCCCCTACACCAAATTTCAATATTTCAGTAAATCTCATTACAATGCCTTAGGTACTCTGTTCCCACAGATATTTTACAATGTCACTCATACATTCAAGATTCTCTTATAATGTCTACATCATAGGTTCTCATTTAGAGGTTAACTTTAAATGAGTAACTTGAGATTGCCTTGCAAAGCTTCACACTCTTTTATAATGGCTTCAAATCAGAATTGAGATTTGTCAAGATCATCAAAATAAGGATGGTGCATTGCTTTTTTGGTTGATATTCTCTTCGATGGCTCAAAAATAAACATTTTTTGCAAGGAGAGACCAATCAATTTTTACTAGTTTAGTTACAGATACACAAAGTAAAAGAATAAAAAGAAACAACTCATCCAAAATGGAAATGAAATGAAAATAGATGGAAGGCACTTACAGATAGGCATGGAAGTTTCTCAACTTAGTCACTCTTGGTCATACATCTTCACTGGGAGCTCCAAGATACCTATTGCACACAACACCTCTCATGAATAGCATATCTTGAAATTCAAGATGCTCCTTTAATGTCTACATCATAGGTGCTCATGATAACGTTAACTTCAAATGAATAACTTGAAATTCTCTCACCAAACTTCACACACTTTTGTAATGGCTTAAAATCATAATTGGGATTTTTCAAG
The DNA here is from genome assembly GCA_007258455.2 of Sequoia sempervirens. NCBI lineage: Eukaryota > Viridiplantae > Streptophyta > Pinopsida > Cupressales > Cupressaceae > Sequoia > Sequoia sempervirens. Next base: position 61,049,906 of record VDFB02056351.1, read on the forward strand.
ATCATCAAAATAGGGATGTTGCATTGCTTTTCTTCCTGAGATTCTCTTGGATGGCTCATAAATCTGCATTTTTTTGCAAGGGGACACCAATCAATGTTTACTGGGTTACTTACAGATACACAAAGTCAAATAAGATGATAGCATTGGCATCAAACAAATTAATGTCGATACAAATATAAATTAATAAGAACCATTATGCATATACTTACAAATTAATCCAATGAACCATCCACGTTTGTTCTACTCTTTATTGTGTCAAGTATTGCCTCATGGTCAGACTCACAGACCTTCCACAAGGTCTTGTTCAAAGCTCTACCCCCATATTTGGTCAAAAAAACATTGGATGCCACAGAAAGGTTTGAGTAATGAAGAATCTTATGATGTGTGTCAAAGTTTTGAAACAACAATGTTTAACACTCTTATGTGGGTACCTTCTAAGCCACATTCCAGTAATAACAACTGAGCTTTTAGGGTATTCGATGTTTTCTCCATCTATAACTAGGCCTTCCAATTTCTTTTTGGCCTCAACACAACAACACAAGTAATAGTCTATTCCCTCTTTTTTGTCTATCATCTGTAATAATTGCATAAACATGCCCTGCATTGATATGTGCAACATATTTCTTGAAATTAGTCAACATTACAAATACAGTACAAAGTAAGATAACAATATGGAATTTCAAAAACTAAGCAAGTAGATATATTACCTGGTTGAACTGGATTTGATACGTGATCAAATTCAACCGATGATTCCATCTGTGTTAGTTCCAATACCGTCGGAGGGCGATACGTGTGAAGTGGGCTAAGATAACTTTTCAACCATTTGTCAATCCACTCCCTTGATTCACAATCATTCCAGGCTTGCATTGTACATGAAGAACAAAATCATACCATCTTATGTGTATCGACACTCCATGAACCTACATTTGAGCTAAGGAAGAGTGTAGCTCACTCAATCTTGTTAGTGTACAACAATCCTCATATGGTGCAATGTTAGTATCATCCATCAACCAAAAAATCTACAAATTGAAGACGTACCTTCATTACCTGGACCCATCGAAGCATTACACCAGTTGACGATTGATCTTACATTTGTCAACTTTGCATTTTCTTTATACTTTAACTCTTCTCATGCTAATGCTCTTTTCACACATACTCTTGCACCATCATTCTCCCCCTTTCCATGCCCGACCTCACAAAAGTTCCACATATGCTAAACACCTATAGTGAGATGCATCCTACACAACTAGTAGAACATGCACACATTCTTGAACTGTGCTGCATAGTTATTCAACCATATACTATGCCCCTCTAAGCCAAGTCACTATAGAACATCTGGAAGTAACCTTTCACGAAGTCTAGAGAATGTGTGTGATCATCACTAATATAAAAGTGATACTCTCTCAATACCTTCCTTTGGTCCTTTGTACTACCAGCTACATGAATGAATGCTATGTGCACAAATATCGAAACCTGTGTGGAGTTGTAATACTGTGATTGCACCTCACACTGTGGCTGTAGAGTGTAGTTCTCTGCAAAGTCAACCACTAATACTATGCTGCCAACTGGAAAGGTGTCCTTGCATAGCTTGAATTGCGTGTCTAGCCATCGGGTTCTATGGGTATGTCTTGCATATTCATACACTAGATTCTCACGAAATATGGACATAAACTGATACAATGGAATCTTTTGAATAACCAAATCATCTTTTTGCTTGAGACACATCTTTTATAGTGTATTCCATTTTTTTATACTTCTCAAACTCTACTAGTTTTTGTCCCACCTCATCTGTGCTTTCCATATGTTGACATAATGGCATTCGTTGCAAGCCACCGCAACGCTCGCATGAACCATGCAAGCATGTTGTCCTGTAGAATATTTTTCCATCCTCTATTTCACATAATTTTTTTGATAAGAACTCTCTTGAAGATTTTGGTGCTTCTTCTATGCCACAATATTGCAAAACATCGTTAGTATGCAAATCTAAACATATAGAATGATAAACATCATAATGTTTAGAGAATTCAATATGTAGTCTATAGCAACAAGTAGTGCATGTGTGATTTATCTTGACATAAAAAGGTTTAAGCATTTCAAAAAATCTTTGAGAAATACTAATTTGAGGATAATCATTTTGAAATTTATGAAAAAATTGGGTTTGAGTCGTATCCAAAAAATGCTTTGGATGTGGCTCACGATTCCAACTACCGATTCTCCTTCTTACAACATCCCTTTGATTTGAAGATGGCCTTGTATTATTCTTCCAATACTCTTCAATTAGTGTTCTCAATGCTTCAACAACTTTTTTATCTTTATGTGGCAGTCTCCCCAAGAATTTCCATAATTCATTTGAATCGATGCCCTCAATTTTTTGAACATATTTTGATAAAGTTTTTGTACTAATTCCCATTTGTTCACTTGTCTTTTTAACGAGCCGATATATCTTTGTTTGATAGCTTACCAAAGTTGATGTAATGATACGTCGGGTGACATTACTATCCTTTGAGTGTGAGGCCTTACCCAAACTCTCATAAGCATCCATTAGATTCTTCACAATAGTGTTTTCACTTGATGCATTCGATGTTCTCAACCCAAGAGTCTTCATGATGTTTCTGTACTTTAAACCCCACATCATTTGAACAAATAGTTGACATCTTGTGGTCTCATTTAGCCTTTCAAAGAAGATTTTCCAAATATTATCAGCATATCTTCTACAAGTGTGTTCTAGAATCTTAACTTCCATGTGATGCAAAATATCCTCATCAATATTAATCAAAAACTTTGGCTTTCTACGCAAAATTCTAGGTGGTGTTCTCCTAGGTACATACATCTCAACATTAGCAATTTTATTAATATTTAATTGAGGTGGGCTAGATTGTGTACCTTCAATCGAGGGTGGAGTAGAAGACATACCTTGATCTTCACATGGGGATGATGGCATACCTTCTTCATCAAATCCGAGTGATGATGTACTCTCAACTTGAGATGCGGTGGATGGTGTCCAACCATATTCACTTGCAGTAGATGGTGTCCCTCCATATTCGCTTGTGCTTAATGGTGTCCCTTCGTATTCACTTATGGTAGAGGGTGTGTCTCCAACTACGATATCTGAATCTATCCTAGTATGATGCTTTCACATTCGTTCCCTTTGTGCTGCCAATTTTTGTTCTCTTTTTTATGGTTGAGGTTCCTCTTCAATTGGCTTGTTTTAGTCAATCATTTCCAATTTCTTCTTTTCACCATATTCCCTCAATTTCTCTTTTTCTTTGAAGGTTTGGAGCTCTTCATCTGTTAGTTTCTTCCTTGTTCGTTTCTTCCGCATGCCAGATAATTTTACCTGTAGCATGGTGTGTGTGTGAAATATTGGATCAATTTAAATGAAATTCAAACACATATCAATAAGACATTAAATCAGGGAAAACTGAAAAAGAAAACAAAATATTCAAACCGTTACTGCAGCTTCCCCAAAACCATCTTATCTCTCTCTAACTCCAGCATTTTGTTGTTCCCAATGGCTCTCAGATCAGCAGATCAAGCTCAACAAAAGGACAGCTAAAGAACGAGATTTTAAGATGCATACTATGCTAAATGCAAAGCTATGCTAAAATGAGAGTATGGCTGTGATGCTGAAAATGATGTGATTTGCATAAACTAATTGTATGTATGTTCATGTAAATGCGTATGAATGCGTAGGTAGGTGTAGGTGTATGCGTACATAAGTAACCAAAGCTTGGATTTGCACCGGCATTTATAGAGTTTTCGAATGGATTCAATTGGATGATTCGATTAATGGCCCAAAATAAGCTTGTTCGAATGGACGGTGGAAGATTTTCGAAAGTGGAGAGGGAGATGGAAGGTTTCCCTTTTCCTTCAATTTTCATCATTGAGTTTCGAAGGGAAATTTCCATTTCGAAGAGTGAGTTTAGAATTTCGAAGGGTGAGTTTAGAATGAGTTAGAATTAAATAAAATAAATTTATTTAATTTGGAAGTGAAGATGGATATGGAAACTCGCATAATTAAATAAATCATATTTAATTATGTTTTAGAAATGAAATTAGAGTGAGGAAAATATTAAATAAAATATTTAATATTTAATTCGATTATGGCATGAAGAGAATATTCCATTATTTAAATATTCAAATATTCAAACTTTATAATGATATGATAATTAAAGTAAATAATCATATTTATTTAATTTAATTAAGAGGAATATGGAAAATGTCAATAATTAAATAAAATTTATTTATTTAATTAAGGTAGAAGAATTTAGAAAATGAACAATATAAATAAATAATTAAATTTATTTATATGTAGATGACTTTAGGAGAATTAATTAAATAAATCATATTTAATTAATTAACAAGCTTAATCATGACCATTTTTAGACGTATACATTTTTCCCCTCTTTGAAGTGATGTGTGAAACACATTGCTTCAAAGAAAATAAATTTTTTGCCCTTGATATGCTTTCGATGCTTCTGCTAATGATGCCCCCTCGGGAGGTAAATCATGGATGAGAGAGAGAGTGGTTTAGCTCGTGATAAATGATGAAAAAGAAATGTCCCATTTTGAAAATAAAGTAAAAAAGGCAGCAAACTTACCCTTGGTTTGACCTTTAAAAGGTAAAAAGTTGAAAAAGACAAGTCATTTGCACTTTTGACTTTGGTGAATACTGTAGCTCTGAGAGTGACATTGCGACATGGAGATTCCTTATCATCACCACCGATTTGAGAGATCTCACTGATACCAGAGGCCAACAGCGTACGAACCACCGATGAGTCGACCTAACCATCTGCGCTTTCGAATTTTTACGTTTGAATAAAAAAAATTTATTTTTTCCGCGGATTTTCTTTTTGAAAATGATGTTTTAGCGCATTTAGACGAGTTTGCGCACTTTCGAAAAAAAATTCAGCGCTTAGGGTAGAAATAGTAGCGCATACATAATAGGTTTGAAATAGTAGGGTAAAACTAGTTTAGTGCATCCCGTGAAAACTAACGCGCATATGGGTTTTAGCGCATAGAGTCCACAGAGTAGCACATATAGGAGAAACAGTCGCGCATATAAGAAAATGCGCATCAGGTAAAAACAATGGCGCTTAGGTTGATTAAAGTAGCGCATATAGGAAAATGCACATAGGGGGTCTATTTGAGCACATCCAGTGAAGAGAACGACGCATACGGGTTTTAGCGCATCTCGTGAAAATAACGGCGCATATGGGTTTTAGCGCATAGAGTCCACAAAGTAGTGCATATGGTAAAAATAGGCAGATTTGAAAATTTGATGATAGTAATGTGAAAATGATGATGAATATTGCTTCCTTAGTCAACAGATAGGTAAATTTTCATGTCATCATGCTGATATGGATAGAAATGATAGAATAATCTGATGATTGATTGATAACTTTGCTTCCTAGAGTAGAAAACAAAGAGTAATTGAATTGATAACTTTGTTTCAAAAACAAAGAGTAGATTGAACTGATAACTTTGCTTCCTAGAGTAGAAAACAAAGAGTAATTGAACTAATAAATGATTGATATGACTTCTGATAAATTTGCTTTCTGCGATAGAAAATAAATAGTAATTGATCGTAGAACAGATTTGATATGATATTCAGCTAGATAGATTGTGTATTGGTTTGCCTGGTAGGATTGATTGTGTGACATGGGTCATTGATTTGATGTTCTGATATGAGTCATTGATATGGGTCGTTGATACAATTCACTGATATAGGTCACTGATATAGATCACTGATAGATATGAGTCTAATTAATTTTGATTGATTGAGATTGAATGATTGGTATGATTCTGATGAATTACCCTTGTGATGAAAATAAGAGGTTTTCAAAAACCTCCAGATTAGAGAGCAGCACTCAGTAGGATAGGATAGGATACCTGAGTTGACACCTGCTGAGATAGCTTTGATAGATACATGTGGTTTGAGATCCTTGTTGGCTATGCCACCGATTCGGGTCAACAGAGGACTATTGACGGCACTAGTAGAGCAATGGCATTTAGAGCACAATACCTTTCATATGCCAACTGGTGAGGTGACAGTGACTCCTGAGGATGTGTACAGGATATTAGGTATCCCAGTGGTTGGTACCCTTGTGTATTATGATCACAAGGAGCTTGGGGGTATAGATGCTTTGAGGAGAGTGTACAAAGATGCACATATAGCTGGGTACTGGGTACCGTGGGCTGACTTTCGAGGATTCCAGCCTTGTCAGTAGTTTTGGGTGCATTTATTGGAGGTCTCCTTTATTCAGATCGCCGGGCAAAGGGATTATCAGTGGGATGGGGCAGGATTTTGGAGCAGATGTTGCTACAGCCGCGAAGATATGCATGGGGGAGTTGCATGTTAGCACATCTATATCACGATTTGCATCAGGTGGTATACAGGGGTTCTTCCAATTTGTCCTGTGGTGTGACAGTGCTGCAGATCTAGGCGTGGGAGCATCTTGCTGTGACGAGACCAGCGTGCCCCAGAGTTAGGCCACTAGGTAGGCCTTATATATATGTATGTTATGTTCCTTACCCAGCCTAAATTGGGCAAGGTGGATTACTGGTGATGACTTCTGAATGATATGGATATAGTGGTATGGTGACCATATCTTGATTGCAAGCCATGGGCTATAGATGATCTAGAGATTATGTATGTATGCATTCCTCTGTTCCTGATAGGGAGGACTCCTTTCATTCTTGAGAGGTTTTTGGCATTGCAGGTGTAGAGGCAATTTGGATTCGTGCAGGGGATGCCACAGGGGGTTGCACATTATGCCCGAAGCAGAGATGAGGCTAGATGGGGGCCATGTATTTCTTATCAGATAGTGTATACAGAGTTCCAATCATTAGCACCTAAGGCATGGGCTGACAGGCGAGACATTGTGGATGCTGGTATGTCTTATGAGTATTCAGCATATTTCCATACACATCCCTTTCCACAGTTTACCAGTCCTGATGAGCCAACACCCATTCTGGTAGCACCACAGCCAGGGGCAGTGAGACAGGAGGATGTGGCTAGTGGCGAGCAGGGAGTAGTTGGAGGAGAGGAGGTGGAGAGCGGGGATGAGGAGGAGAGTTCAGATGGGGATGACGAAGATGATGGCGGAGATGAGGGACAGGTGCTGGGGAGGTCAAGGCTAGATATTCTGAGGGGTGTCTAGATCATGCGGTGACCAAGGACAGGGATTAGGAAATAGACAGTGATCCAGATGGGATCCTCATCCCAGCAGGGCAGATAGCCACGCTTTAGGCCCAGGGGCAGACATTACAGGGACAGTAGGGACAGTTACAGAGTCAGCTGGGGCAGACACATGGATTTATTGTGCAGCTACAAGCACAGCTAGCATAGGCTCAGACACTTGCCCTAGACCCACAGTTAGCCCAAGTGATCATAGAGAGAGATGCATTTAGATGAAGGGCAGTAGAGGCTAAGGGCATGGCTCAGAGGCTAATGGACACTGTAGAGAGTGCATCATTGCAGGATGCTATTGCAGAGGGCATGGAGATGGCTAGGGAGGCCGAGTATTACAGGGTCAGATATGAGGAGCTGTGTCCTCCGAATCGCAGAGAGCCATACCCGCGGTCCCATAGCACGACCAGGAGTAGATCACAGACACATACATAGAGCAGGGGAGTGACTGGACCTCGGCGGGACCCAGATGCAGGCACCAATGGCAGGCCACCTTCTTCCAGACCAGCTCCATCAGGGGCATCGACCAGTTAGCAGAAAAAGTGCACATATGTGTATCATTTTTGGAGCATGTATACAGATTTTTGATCCTATCTGATGTATTTCTCTTTGGACATTTTAGTTTCATTGGACATTTGGATATTTGTATCATTTTTGATGAGTGATGATATGCATCGGCGATGATTTTGGATTATGTTTTGTGCATTTATGATATGATGATGTGATATGCATTTATTTCTATGTGTTATGGATTTTGGTATGCATTTGAATGATCTAATGACTAACATGATATGCAGGATGATTCGATATGATATTTTTATTATGATGATGATGATTGATGATGCATACTAATGATGTTATGCAGGTGGATGATTTTTGATGTGTATATGGAAATGTATGTATGAAATGTTTAATTTTTGGATTTTTCAATGCAGGCAAAAAATGGTAATATGATAAAAAATGAATGTTGTGTTCATGATATGCATTATGAATTTTGTATGATAAAATGATATGATTTGATGTAAAATGATATGAGTACTAATATGAAATTGAGATGAGTAGATAGTGATGAGATGTATGATAAAATGATATGTGATGAAAATATAATGATTTGTAATTAGAATGAATGGATAAATGAATAATAAATGGGATTATAATGATAATGAAATGATAATGATATGATATGAAAATGAAACTGAGATAACTGATAATGATAATGAAATGATGAAATGATGATGACCATGGAATGCGTGATAATGATGTGATAAATAATGATAACGATAAGAAGATGATGAAATGATAATGATAATGAAATGTTAAATGATAATGAAATGTAATGTTAAATGATAATGATATGGGATTGAAATGATAATGATAATGAAATGTTAAATAATAATGATATGGATATTAAATGATAAATGAAAATGAAATGATAATGGATAATAATATAAATGATAATGATAACGAAAATGAAATGAATGAAATGATGATAATGGTAATGCGATGATGAGATGATAAATGAAAATAATATAAATGATAATGATAAACTAAAATAAAATGAATGAAATGATGAAATGCCAATAAAACTAATATGCATGATAATGAATGAAATGATGAAATGCTAATAAAACTAATATGAATGATAATGAATGAAATGATGAAATGGAAATGAAACAAAAATGAAATAATGAAGTGATAATGATAATGAATTGCTAAATGATAAGAAAGGGAATAATAGCGAATGGATAATGATAATGATAATGAGAATGAATAAAATGAATGAAATGATGATAATGGTAATGAAACTAATATGAAATGTTAATGAAACTAATATGAATGATAAATGAATGAAATGGTGAAATGTATGATATAAAGGAATGAATGATGATGCGATAAATGATAATGATAATGAACCAAATGTCCGCATTGTCCTCTACAAATAGTCCAAAGAAGCATGACAACCATTGGCCCTTCAAAAACTCTTGATGCAAAACCAATATGCAATTATGTACCATGACCTAAAATGAAATGCAACTAAATGAAGCCGACCATTTTGTTGAGCTTGTTGGTATATTTGCTGGAATCATCATAGAGCGCTTTTTAAAATGTTGGAAGTATGTACAAGCATCAGAGGGGAAATTAACACCAATGATGACCTGAGTACAACTTTCATGATTTTTGATATAGCAAGTGAATACAAGCACCTATGTATAATTGAACCGAGATGACTTGAGCATTTCTTGCATAAACAGACAAAGACTAACCACTATCTGATGCAAATTTGGGACTGTCATCAATGATAAAATTTCAATCATCACGTCTCGCAACATATTTGCAACAGATAAATAATTAACCTCGAGACAATAGATAAAGAAAAATCATCCTCTTTCCTTGCCACTCTAGTTCAATACATCATTGAGTGTGCTCCAGAGAAATGATATCGAAAATTAAACAACCATTATTCAAAAATGAAATACTGTGATTCCAAACATTATTTAGATTATAGATCATCCAGATATGAGTCATGATAAGGTACGCAACTGAAATCTATTGTGATATGGATCAATGATTGGATGTTTTAGTTTGATTTGGTTGTTTTTTTCGCATGATTGGTTTTGACGTCATTGTCTAGCTATTTCGGTAAAACCTAAAAGTTGGTTGCCCCCAGTATCTTTTGCCCTCGGTATTGACACAATCAAGCCATGGTAAGACATTATCGCTCGAGGCAAATGATGATAGCATGGTGCTGGTGTGGCCCTAAGATGATGAAAAAGATGCATGAAAAGAATGCCGAAAAGTTAAGTGCAGAACATGAACTAATAGATGGGGAGCTACAAATAGCGTCTATTTTCCAGATTTTCACTATTTGTTTTTATTGCATTTTTCTTATCAATAGACTACCTGTCGCCTGGTTTTTTTTTTTTTTTTTTGCTGCTACCAAGATGCTTGTTTGCTAGGTTTTCACCAGGGTAACCATTTTTTTAGGAATTTTTCTGCTATTTTGGGATTTCTTTAGGACTTTTGTTGATTTTTTTGTATTTCTTCAGGAATTTTTGATTTTTTTTTGTATTTTTTAGGACTTTTCTATTTTTTTTTGTATTTTTTTCAGGACTTTTATTTATTTTTTTGTATTTTTTTTGTTTAGACATAATACTTTTTCAGGCGCATGCTGTTGATAGGTTCATCAAACAGGTCCCCTTCTGGCATTGATAGCTTGTAAGCTCCTGAACCATAGACTGCGATAACCACATAAGGACCTAGCCAATTTGGTTCAAACTTTCCTTTCTTCTCTGTCTTGCTAATTGTGTGGGTTCTCTTTCAGAACAAGATCACCCACCTGAAAGGTATGTGGCTTTACTTTGTAGTTATAGCTATGAGACATCATCTGTTGATATGCTTTCAAATGATCAGCTACTCTTTGTCTCTTCTCATTTAGGAGTTCAAGCTCTTGGAGTTGGGAGACTCTGTATTCATCATCTGTTGTAAGACCTTTCAATGATACTTTGAGTGAGGGAATTTCAACTTCTAAAGGTAATATGGCTTCTGCTCCATAGACAAGAGCAAATGGTGTTGCTCCTGTTGGCGTGTGGACACTGGTTCTGTAGGCCCATAGAGCGGGATTGAGTTGAACGTGCCAATCCTTCCCTGAATCATTCACAATCTTTTTCAAGATTTTCAATATTGTTTTATTTGAGGCCTCAGCCTGGCCATTCCCTTGTGGATAGTAAGGTGTTGAATATCTATGTTGAATGTGAAATCTCTCACAAAGTTCATCAACATTCTAATTTTTGAATGGACATCCATTATCTGTAATAATGGAGTTGGGAATGCCATACCGACAAATAATATAGTTGAGTATGAATGCTAATATTTGTTTGCCAGTAACTTTAGTAAGGGGGACTACCTCAATCCATTTGGTAAAATACTCTATAGCTATAATGATGAATTTATGTCCATTCGATGAAGAAGGATGAATCTTTCCCACTAGATCTAACCCCCATTGAGAAAATGGCCAGGTTGGCGTGAATGGTTGAAGTTCCTGTGCGGGAGCATGAATGAGATTCCCATGAATCTAACATTTTGAGCATGTTTTCACAAAAGTGAATGATTCCCTCTCCATTGTAGGCCAGTAGTAACCCATTCTAATCAATTTCTTGGATAAGGTCAGTCCACTCAAATGAGTACCACAGATGCCACTATGAACTTCTTGTAAAGCTTTGTCAGATTCCTTACGTTTAATACATCGAAGTAGAGTACCATCAAGACCACAGTGATAAAGGGTGTCAGTGATAAGAGTGCAGCGAGCGGATTGACAGATAAAATTATGTTTTTGGTTACAGGATAAATCAGGTGGCAAGATATCGTCTTTCAGGTAGGCATAAATTTTTTTGTACCAAGGTGAATCAGATCCTACCAAGTGGCAAATGATTTGGATTTCAGGGGTATCATAGGCAAGTGTAAATGATTGTTCCACCATAAATTCATAATGATTCAGAGTTTCTGGGAGCTGTAACAATGATGCAATTGTAGCCATGGCATTAGCTACTTTATTATCAAGCCTTAGGATTTGTGTGAATTTAATGTCTACAAAGTATTTCTTGAAGTCATCCACCATCTTTTTATAAGGCAACAGTTGTCATCTTTGGTTTGATAGTCATTATTGATCTGATTAATGACTAGCTGTGAGTCGCCATATACTTGTAGTTCTGTAATCCTCCATTCTAGCGCTATTTTAAGTCCGGTGATTAATTCTTCATATTCGGCTATGATGTTGGTGCATGGAAACATCAGCCTATATGATCGAGGAATGGTGTGTCCTTGAGGGGTGATGAAAATTATGCCTGCCCCCGATCCATGTTGAGTAAAAGAACCATCAAAATATAAGGACCATGGTTGTTTAGATTCTGCAGTAAAGACATTAGCATCTAGAAATTCAATGTGTAGGGGATGATCTGCTTGTAGTGGTGCTTTAGCTAATTGATCAGCGATAACTTGTCCTTTGATTGCCTTGTGATCAACATAATGGATGTCAAACTCACTCAAAATCATTACCCACTTTGCTAACCTTCCTGTCAATGATGCTTTGCTTAATAAATACTTGAGTGGATAAATCTTTGAAACTAGATTGATTGTATGGGTTAACATGTAATGCCGAAACTTCTATGAAGCAAAGACTACTACCATACAAGTCTTATCAATAGAGGTGTAATTGAGCTCATGACTTGTCAGTGTTCTACTAATGTAATAAATTGCACGTTCTTTTCCTGTAGAGTCTTCTTGCGCTAGTAATGCCCCCAGAGATGTCTCTGTTGCGGCAATGTATAAGATGAGTGGTTTGTCTAGATTTGGTGGTATGAGAACTGGTGGAGTCATTAAATACTGCTTGATTTGTTGAAAATCCAATTCACATTTTTCATCCCACTTGAAAGGAACATTCTTATGCAGTAGATGTGTGAAAGGTAAACTTTTTTCGGCCAATTGTGCAATGAACCTTCGTATAGACTGCAGTCGTCCCTGTAGTGATCTCAACTGATTGATGTTCTTTGGTGGAGGCATTTCCATAATTGCCTATACTTTTGTAGGATCTACTTCAATTCCTTTTTCTGAAACAATGTACCCCAGGAGTTTTCCAGATTTGACCCCAAAAACACATTTCTTGGGGTTGAGGCGAACTTTGAATTTCTCTAATCTTGCAAATATTTTGGACAATATTTCAAGATGTCCTTCTCTGGTGTATGATTTTTCCAATATGTCATCTACATAATCTTCCATGAAGATATGCATCATGTCATGAAATATTGTAGTCATGGCTCTTTGATAAGTAGCCCCAGCATTCTTCAAACCAAAAGGCATGATGTTCCAACAGTAGGTTCCCCATGGACATGTGAAAGCTGTTTTCTCCTGGTCTTTAGGTGCAATCTTGATTTGGTTGTAGCCAGGAAAACCATCCATTAATGAATAAATGGCATGGCCAACTGTCAAATCAACTATAGTGTCGATGTTGGGTAGTGGGAAATCATCCTTAGGACATGCTTTATTAAGATCCCTAAAATTTGTGCATACTCTCACAGTTTTATCTGGCTTGGATATAGGAACAATGTTGGAGATTCATTCTGCATAGCCGATTGGTCTTATGAAGCCCACATCAAGGAGTTTTCTCAGTTCTTCCTTAACCAATAATGCAACATGAAGGTGCATCTTTCTGAGTTTTTGTTTCACCGGCTTGGCCCCTGGTTTGATAGACAAGTAATGCATGATAAGATCAGGATCAAGACCATGCATGTCAGCGTAAGACCACGCAAAATTTACTTGATTTGCTTTCAAAAATTCCATGAACTATGGTATTTCTTTCTCTGTCATTGATGTAGCTAACTATAAAATTTTTGGCTTGTCGGAAGTCTCAAGATTGACAATATTTGTAGGCTCAATCAAAATAGGCGATCGCTCATAGTAGTGCTCTGGAAGAGTGTCAAGATTCCCATCGTTTGGTGCCTCAAAGAGGTTTTCACCATTTGATACACTCTTTATTTTATCTTTTGTTTGATCTAATATTGCCAGATTCTGGTTTTCACCATTAGATCTTTATTTTTTGTTTTTACTTTTACAGCTAGGAGACTTGACACTCCTGATCAAAAACTCTATGTCAAAAATCGCTAGTGGAACAATCATTTATATCCTCTGTAGAAAGGAAGTTTACGATAGCTTCGTCACTTGGAAACATAGGTATATCGATAGGTTAGGTTGAATCCCAATCAATAAGATCGGGATAAATCAAAGATAGCAGGTCATCAGGTTGTGTGAAGTTGGCTATGGTTAAGGTCATAACGGAGTGGTTGGTAGGATCCAAGGTATGAGGTGGGTCAATGATGATACTATCCTCATGATAATCTTGTTCGCTTAGTTTTGACTCAGTATCACTAGAATCATAGTCAATTTGTGGTTCAGATTCTTGTGGTTGGGTCCTTGAACCTTGTCCTTCAATTAGAGTTGGGGCGTACTGGTGTATTACATCAACCTCTTTGTCCCTCCAGAACTCATTATTGTAAATGGTGTCCCATTCATATTCAGCAGAGTCTATGTCAGAATTGTTATCCAAGAAGTTCTAAACTGTTGTCAAACATGCTTCTTGTGAATCTGAGCCTTCTTGCAATGCGAAGACAGTGCCATGTAGTTTTTTGGATGTGCTTTCTTTGGAGTGAGTATCATAACCTAATCCAGTTTTCTCTTTTGCAGCAAGTCCGCGGAGGTGAATAGGTTCAACTACTCCATCCTTTTTCTGATAGGACTTTATCATAGCCCATCTTCTGCATGATTGAATACCCTTTTCCATACTTGTCCGTGGGTAATTTGACATTAAAGACTGCTTCATCTTCATCTTTATAGAGACAGTTTAGAATTTCTGTATCCTCAGGATTTTCCATGGGGAACTTTTCTTTAATGAATTGTCCATTAAATTTTTTGATTGGCTTTATTGGTGGTTGCTTTGATGTTGATGCTGCTGATATTTGATGTTCCATGATAGATGGTTGTCCATGTGATCGAGGTGATGTAGGTAAATTAGCAAGACAAAGAGAGTATTCTCCAACTCCATGATCCTTGAATTTCATTTTTTTGTCAAAACTATTGGTCAATTGACTTATTTGTGTATCAATCTTTAGAGAAGTCCTAGCATGAGCTCCTTGATTGTTAGGGACCAAAGTATCTTGACTGGCCTTTATGTTGGCACAAGTTTGAATATTGGAGTTATCAGCTGGTATCGTGATTTCCTGCCCATCATAAGGAAACTTAAGACATTGATGATAGGTTGATGGGACAGCTTGCATTTCATGGATCCAAGGACGACCCAACAAGATGTTATATGCAAGATCACAATCCAGTACTTGACAGAAAGTATTCTTGATAATAGGGCCCACTCTGATTAGGAGCATGATTAGACCTTTGGATGCTCTTTCTTCATCATCATAAGCTTTTATGGTAATCTTTCTTCTGAAATCAATGGAGTCTTCAGAAAATCCTAAAGCTTTAACCAACTTCATGGTATAGATGTTCAAACCAGCACCTCCATCTATTAGAACTCGTCTGACACGAAACTTGTGAACCATGACTTCTAAGTACAATGATGAATTGTGGGGATGAGTTATGGAAACGTCATCTGTTTCAGAGAATGAAAGGCAAGTGGGTGAGGACAAGTGTCCTACCATGGCTTGAAATTGGTTCACATCCAAATCAGTAGATACATTCGTTTCAACAAGGGCTTTTTCAAGAATTTCCTTATGAGCTGGGGAAATCTTCAATAGTTCCAGAATAGAAATTTGAGCAGGGCTTTTCTGAAGTTGATTGACCAAATCATATTGATGTTGAGGTGGACGTTCAGTGGATTTTGAAGAGGCACCCTTTAAGACAACTTTAGCTTGTGTTCTTGTTGTTGCATTGAATTCTCTATATTCCACCTTCTTGTTGACTTTAATGACATTTACCCACTCATCGTATGCATAGAGATGATTGATTATATGATCATCATTGATATGATTCACATTTTTTTTCAGAAGACTCACCCTTTTGATAATTGGGAAAAGGATTGTGAAATGCTTGGCAGTCTGCGTTAGATTGTTGATGTCCTTCTATTGTAATGATGTCATTGTCGATTAAGTCTTGAATGGCATTCTTCAAGGCTTGGCAGTTATTCGTGCGATGACCTTTGCACCAATGATAATCACAATAATATGCCTCATTCCATGATGGAGGCTTTACACTGGGTTCATAGTTTCATTGAGGCGACAAAGTAATGACATTTTTGGCCATCAACTCTTTGAATGCAGATTCTAAGGATTGTCCCAATGAAGTGAAAGTTCTTCTATTAGAGAAGAATGAAATTTTTTACGGATTTGTATTCGAGGTGTTCCCTAAGGAATTGTGATTGTTATTGGTTCCTTGGTAACCTTGGTTGTTGGAAGTCCCTTGATTGGGAGTAGAGTGTTGATTTATATTGTTCCTCAGAGGGGGAGGATTATTTCCGTGATTTGCAATCGAGTTGACATTGTTGTTGTGATTGTTTGGAGTACTGAGGACAAATGGATTGGTCGAGGCATGATTCACATCAACAACACCATCATTCACCATATTTTTGTTGTAAGTCCAGAATTTGGACTTGTCCTGATTATTGTGATGGTTGGATGAGCTGGGATTGTCTTTGTCATGTTTTATTATTCCTCTTTTGACCAAAGCATTTTCAATGTTTATGGCATCTTCAATCATTTTCTCAAAAGAAGAAGGACAATGTAAGTTCAAATGATAGCTCATTTCTGAATTTAAACTGTTAATGAAGGTAACCATCTTTTCCTTTTCAGGAACAGGACGTGGATATCTGGCGAACATTCTTCTCCATCTCTGAAGAAATGTAATGAAGGATTCGACAGGTTTTTGTGCAACTTTGCAAAAATCTATCATGGTGATCGGGTGTTGTATGTTGTAGGCATATTGTGATATGAATAGGTTGATCAATTCTTCAAATGTCTGAACGGGAGGTGTAATCTTAGATAGCCATTCCATAGAGTGAACTCCAAGGCTCCTAGGAAACAATCGCAGCAAGTAAGTGTCTTCGTGAGTGAATTCCAATGTCATGTTTCAGAAGTCTCTAACATGGTCGATTGGATCCGATTGGATCCGATTTCCCATTATAGCGATCAAATTTTGGCATTTCACAATTTTTGGGAAAAGGAATCATGTTAAGACTTCGATCGAAAGGATAAGGACAAATGTCCTCCAGAGTATATTTCTTTGTGGTTGTTCCCCCTTGTAACTATTTGATTTTTCCTTGAAGTGCTTTGATTTGTTGGGTCAAAGCACTAAGATCAGAAAGGGATTTTTCTTCAGGTTTGCTTTTTAAATTATCAGTATTAAAGTCATGAGGCAACTTTGCTCCTTGGTCAGCTAAATAGCGGAAATATTTTTCTTTGTCCCACTGCAAGATCTTTTCTATAGCTTTGTGAAATTTTGGATCTTGTTCAACCTCTCTAAGATGTTCCTCATCTTGTTCCTCATCACTATCCACATGGATTTTATCTCTATAGTTATGAAATGGATTTTCTTCTCTGTTGTCCATGTTGTTGAAAAGTGGATTTTGATTTATGCTGAAAAGAGGATTACTGCTTTCTCCTTCTTCTTGAGTGTTTTGAATATGACTTTCTTTTTGGATTGTATCCTTCAATTTATTGTGTTGAGATCTTGTGGAGATAGGCATATGATTTTGAAAAATTCCTCTGAAATTATATCACAGTTTTTTGACAACTGCAATGGGAATGATATTTTGATCTGATAAGATGTGGAATCTTATGATATGATCAAGGATGCTCCAAATTTTCAATTGTGGCTTCCAAAGATGAAGGATGTCAGAATCTTGTTGGGGAAGTTGAACCAAAAATTACAAAGCTGTTTTGAAAAGTCCACTCTAAAAGATTTTGATCTTCATTTTTAAAGAAATTATTTCAAGATCTTTGAAGAATATGACTGGGGTGTGAAGGATATTCAATGGCAGGTTGTGGTATGTTATCGAACTCAAGAGGTTGGTTATGATTATGCCATTTTGACAGGGCTAATCTCTGATAATAAGCTCAGGAATCTAAAGGATCTACAGCATACTCATCAGTCAATCCCCTAACAAAGTTTTGATATCTATGAAGAAATCCACATAAATGAAGCAACATGTGTCGACTTTTGTATAATTTTTTTCTCTTTTGCAAAGTTTTCTTGTATCCTAATGTTTTCTTGGGTTTTCTGATCCTTTTGGAAACTGATTTCTTGGGAAACTTTGTTGATTTCCAATCTCTAAGCATGGGAAAAGTGTTAGAAATGTTATTGGACCAATGGTATGAAATTTTTTTGAGTGATTTCAGTTGTTGTTATTCATGTTTATTTCGGATGATCTTTTTATCTGAATTAATGTGATGGAAGACACAACAAATATTTTGAAGAATAGTTGTTTTTATGGCCCTACACTAACATGAAGTGTTTGATCAAGAAAATTTTTTCAACAAATGTTTTCATAGGTTTTACACATGAAAGACAATTCAGACAGACTCACTCTTAATGCTCAAGTAGGTCATTCTAGTAATCAACAACCCACATCTTAGAACTGTGTCGACTCACACAGCCGTGCCACCCCCAAAGGGGCGC
This sequence comes from Sequoia sempervirens, assembly GCA_007258455.2. Classification (NCBI taxonomy): domain Eukaryota; kingdom Viridiplantae; phylum Streptophyta; class Pinopsida; order Cupressales; family Cupressaceae; genus Sequoia; species Sequoia sempervirens. The sequence goes on from VDFB02056351.1 coordinate 61,068,270, forward strand.
CTGTGTTTTTGTCTTTTCTAGGTGCGTACTCAGAGTTACGGAAGTGGATACCAGATCCCCTGAGCAAATGGTCCTTGGTAGTTATATGGTGAGTGTCTTGGGGGAAAATTCTTCCCTCCCCTTGCATTGTGATTATTAGAATGTTCGGAAACTAACTCCAGCTGGCCACTACAATAGGTTCGTAGTAAGGATTTCCATTCGGTGCGGCAATATTAAACTCCCTCAGGAGACCTCCCAACCTTTAGAACAAAGGTTTTGGGGATGGTTATCTTGCACACTACCAGCAAAAGAGGGTTTCCCCAGATTTTCTTTAAATTTTATAGTGGGGCGGAATAGCCTGGCTTTGGCTTGAACCCACTTGAGTCGTTCCCATAGGGTGAGTACTTTTTCCCACTACGGTAGGCTCTCTAAAGGATGTAATTAAAGTAGTAAAATTGCATGAAAAATAAAAGGCAAGTATAGTATTCTGATCACCCAGTTAAGAGGAGAGCATAGACCTATTGCCACATACAAAGCAAGTAGATGTTCTTTTTAAATTCCAAATCACAATGATCTAATCTAAGTGAAGATATTGCTTCACCAAAAACAAGTTTGTTCAATTTTAACTACAAGATCATTGTGTGGTGACTATCCTAGATTGCTTCATTTTATCCAGATGTGTCTACCCTAGGATTGCTTCATTTTAAAAATCCAGAAAAGAAAAATAATTTTGTCTGCGGAAGGCATCAGACTCAAAATTTTGTATTTTTGTTACAACCCATATGCGCCAGAACAAAAGCTATATGCACCAAAACAAAAGCTATATGCACCATAATAGAAGCTATATGCACTGGAACAAAAACTATATGCGCCAGAACATAAGCTATATGCGCCGGAACAGAGGATATATGCGCCGCAAGAAAGATTCTATATGCTCTTAAAACAATTACTGCATGTGGCAAAGGAAAGTTACTATATGCGCCTAAAAGTTACCATATGCACCTAAATAGTTACTAGATGTGCCTAAACAGCTACTAGATGCGCCTAAACAGTTACTAGATGCGTTCCAGAATCCTACAAAACAAAAGAGTTAAAACCCCGTATGCGCCGCAGAAAATTTCAAATGCACTTAAACACCAATTTTTTTCTAAAAGTTGACTCTAGAACGCAAAACTATCAAAAGAAACTTGCAGACAATGTTAAATTCGTGGGTTCGAGCCCCATGGTGGGCGCCATTTTATGTGTGTGTGAAATATTGGATCAATTTAAATGAAATTCAAACACATATCAATAAGACATTAAATTAGGGAAAACTAAAAAAGAAAATAGAATATTCAAACCGTTACTGCAGCTTCCCCGAAACTGTCTTATCTCTCTCTAACTCCAGCGTTTTGTTGTTCCCAATGGCTCTCAGATCAGCAGATCAAGCTCAACAAAAGGAAAGCTAAAGAATGAGATTTTAAGATGCATACTATGCTAAATGCAAAGCTATGCTAAAATGAGAGTATAGCTGTGATGCTGAAAATGATGTGATTTGCATAAACTAATTATATGTATGTTCATGTAAATGCGTATGAATGCGTAGGTAGGCGTAGGTGCATGCGTGCGTAAGTAACCAAAGCTTGGATTTGCGCCAACATTTATAGAGTTTTCGAACGGATTCGATTGGCTGATTTGATTAATGGCCCAGATTAAGCTTGTTCGAATGGACGGTGGAAGATTTTCGAAAGTGGAGAGGGAGATGGAATGTTTCCCTTTTCCTTCAATTTTCGTCATTGAGTTTCGAAGGGAAATTTCCATTTCGAAGAGTGAGTTTAGAATTTCGAAGGGTGAGTTTAGAATGAGTTAGAATTAAATAAAATAAATTTATTTAATTTGGAAGTGAAGATGGATATGGAAACTTGCATAATTAAATAAATCATATTTAATTATGTTTTAGAAATGAAATTAGAGTGAGGAAAATATTAAATAAAATATTTAATATTTAATTCGATTATGGGATGAAGAGAATATTCCATTATTTAAATATTCAAATATTCAAACTTTAGAATGATATGATAATTAAAGTAAATAATCGTATTTATTATTAAAGTAAATAATCGTATTTATTTAATTTAATTAAGAGGAATATGGAAAATGTCAATAATTAAATAAAATTTATTTATTTAATTAAGGTAGAAGACTTTAGAAAATGAACAATATAAATAAATAATTAAATTTATTTATATGTAGATGACTTTAGGAGAATTAATTAAATAAATCATATTTAATTAATTAACAAGCTTAATCATGACCATTTTTAGACGTATACACATGGTAATGAGACGAATATTAGTTCCTAAAAAAATGTATCCATTAAAATAAATGAAATATATGTCATTCAAGGCTTCATAAATAGACAACATAGGCGATGAGGTAGCTTTACTAATGAGGTAATTTAGAAATAGAGATGAAAACCAAAATAGTTTAAATCGGTGCTATCAATGTGGGAGGAGTTGGTGCAGGAGCACCATTAAAAGTTGTTAATCCATTTAAGGTCATAAGGTCTAGATTATATTTTTAGAGGAATTTTTTCTTCATAGGTTTATAAGACCATGTGGTGATGTAATTGGTCATTTTTTCAATAGTATTTAGGGGTCTAGGTAGTAGAATTTTCAAAATGTGCAAAAAGTGCTAAGTTGTCAAATTAACAAATAGTGAAGGGTTGTAAAAGTCTATTAAAGAGG
>VDFB02056351.1:61071074-61134427 GCA_007258455.2 Sequoia sempervirens
ACCATTTTCAAAGAATAATTCGTAGTTTGGCGAAAGTGGTACAGGCGTTTTGATCAACATTTTTGTTCCATCTCAAAATTTTGAGTGTAACTATCCTCAATTTCACGTCCAAGGTCAGTATTTCTTGATTTCAGAAAAAAAAAGTGGCCACTTAAGCCCCCTTTTTGGGAACCATATTGGTGCACTTACCCAGTTAATACTACTACTGAGGCCATTTGGCTTCAAAACATTCTCATTGAGTTTTGCATTCCCTTCTAGAAGCCCACAATCATCTTTTGTGACAACCAGAGTGTGATACAAATCTCTTACAATCTAGTCCATCATCAGAGGACCAAACACATTAAGATCGACATGCACTACATTTGGGAGATAATTCATGAGCAAATCATTGATCTCAATTACTATCTGACATCAAATCAAATTGTATACATCTTCACCAAATCCTTCACTGAGAGAAAATTCCTTCATTTGTGAGCTTTGCTTGGGGTGCAATCAGTGTCCTCTTTGGGGGGGGCTACTTAGTCCTCTTTTCTTTAGATCTCTATTCTAGGGGGTGTTCTCTCTCTATTTTTGGGGGCTTCTTTTTTGGGAGGGATTTACTATGCATGGGTACCTAACACAACTTCATATTGAAAGAAAGCAAGGTACACATAAATGCTTCCTAATGTTAATCTAAGAGGAGAGTTGTACAATTTTAATTCTTTTTTAGTTACAATATGAGATGCACAATAGGAATATTACTAAAACAACAACACATGCAAGTATAATAAGCTTACAACATAAGATATATGTGGGGAAAACCCTTTCAAGTGAAAAACCCCACACTCCAAAACCTGTACAATGTATTATCGAATCAATAATGATTACAACACACTTGCAATGCAAGTTCTTCAGGATTATACATGAGTATTGAATTCTAGAGTTATTTTGACAACATAATGATACTTGCAAAATACATCATACTAAACCCACTCCAAGAAATCCAATATATAGTGAATACAAGTATGTAGGTAGCTTTTAGAGCAAACTATAAGAGATGGGTGTCCAAATCTATGTGGCACATTTTTCCACCACCTCTAAGCATGAAAATGACACTTGTACAATATTCTTTGACTTCTCATTCATACCTCCAAACCTAGGCACCCCATTTTTTACCCAAAATAGCTACAATAGACGCTCTTACACACCTTACAACCATCATAGAATCTATCATATGACAACACTTACAACTTGAACCATAGATTTTTTGCACCATAAGACTAACTCTTCTAGGGTTTTGCACCTAAAAGGAGAGAGGTAGGTCAAAAATGCTAGCTCGGTTCATTCAAATTATGCAATGTAGGATGTTATTTAGACTAAATGAAATGAACTAAATGCAATTAAGTGATCTAAATGACTGATTATGTATGCAAAACTTAAGATTTATGCTATGTTGGAAAAACACAATGTGATATGCAAACAAAGAGCTATGAATAAATAAGTGTAGAATAGAAAAAATGAGCTGAATCAGTACGCACCTAGAGGTCTGATGAAGTTTTTGGAATGTTTTGGATGTTGTTTGGAATTACAGAAAATCACCAGTGGGACTCATTCACCCAGTGTGGCAAATCAGTCCTACTTCTGATGAAAACTGTCGAGAACAGGTTTTTGAGTGCCAGGATCCAGAATCTAAGAAAACTTAGATTTCCAGCCTTAAGGTGGGACTCATTCACCACTGGTGGTGAATTAGTCCTCTCCCAAAATTCTAAGAAATCTAGAGACAACTTTGCAACACTAGATCTGATGATGTCTACTTGTCGGGTTGTCGAAGTCAATTATGTAGGAAATGAATAGAATACATTCTCCAAGCTTGAAATGAAGTTGATTTGACTTGAAACACCTTGTTGACTTGCTGACCACTTTTCAACACCTAAATGCTTGTTAAATCTACATACAAAGGTCTGTAAACACACATACAAGAGGGGAAAATGGTTGAGGGTTAGCAAATAGGGGTTTTCCTTGGTCAAACCCCACTTTGGTAATCAAACCCTTAATGAAATAATGAAATGAAAGAGAATGATAAAAAAATAACATGTAAATGCTATCAACTTACCAAACCCTTGTTGAAGAAAGTCTGAATTTATGTCAATGGATGCTTCAAAATGCTTGATGGATGCTTGATTTGATGTTGTAAAGTGCTTGGATGCTTGAGTGAATGAAAATATTGCTTGAATGTGTTATGAGATTGTAGGAGATATAAAATGAGGAGAAAATCACTTATTTATACAATCTTGTGCCTTAGTAACCCGTTGATACCTCATCACAGGTCAACATCAAGTGATTTTGAATAAAAAATTGAAAGAAAATTTAAAATATTTTGAATTTGGAGCCAAGGGGGACTCATTCGCCACCCATGGCGAATGGGTCCCACCTAGGACCTGAAAATGGGTGTCAGGAATTAAGTCACATTTGATGTTGTTTGTCAGGTTTACATTCAAAAATACACTTAATTAAAGCTTATAAGGGCATAAAGGGGTCAAATAAAGCATAAGAAAGGTGTAAATAGTGAAATTATGCCTAGAAAAGCGTGAAATCTTGTTACAAGACTTTACAACACTTTAAAATAGGACTTGTTTAGTGATGAAAAGGTGATTTTTAGGTGAATTGTAATGAATAGAGTCTAGAAGAGTGTATAAATGTTTTACAACACTTCACAACACCTTCACATGATGTCATTATTTGAATTTTAGTACCTAAATATGCATGTTCAAGCCATATTACAACACTAAATTGGAGCAAAATAGGCAAAGCATCATGAAGAAAGGCCTAAAAGACCATGAAAATGACAAGGGGCCATTTTTCTACGGTGCACAACTATATGAGAATCCATCATAACCAACTAATAATAAATGATTCTCTTACAAATTTTAATAGTCAAACTTGGGTACCTAGATTCCCCATGCAAAGATTCCTTCCAACATTTGTCCAACTTGTCATAGAATCTAGCTCTTACGCATCATAAGGTCATCATAGGAATTTGTCATAAGATCTTGATGAGAATATGTCATAAGATCATCATAGAATCCCTCAAATATGCCAACACATGTAAAAGAATCTCTTCCCAAAGTGGGACACCTACATTGCCTTGTGAGGACCACAACATCCATATCACATCTCATGCCACCTCCCAACATGCCGACAACTCACCATACCAAGTCATATTAGATGACAAATTAATATGAGCAAGAAATTACAACATAGGCATTAATAAATTAATATTTTAATGCTAGGAATTTGTAAAGGTTGAGACACCTTAATTCCCAACATTCTCCCACTTGTCTAATACCTTTTCAAGATCCAATCTAACTAGGTAATCAATTGCTAGTGGCCAAAAGGCCCATAGATTCTGAACACCATTTGAACTTCTTTGTGCTCACTGCCTTAGTCAAGGAATTTGCAACATTCGTCAAAGTATCAACTTTTTCAATTTGCACCTTACCATCTTCCACCATGTCACAGGAAAAATGGAATTGAACATTAATATGCTTCATTCTAGCATGGAACCTATAGGATTCTTTGCTAAGAAAATAGCACTATGTCTATCACTACAAATAGTAATAATCCCTGCATCAATCCCAACATCTAAACACAATCTTTGAAGCCAAATGGATTCCTTACAAGCATGAGTAGCTTCCATGTACTCTACTTCTGTAGTGGAAAAAATAACTATAGCTTGTCACTTACTCATCCAACTGATAGTACCACCAAAACTAGTAAACACGTATAGACACTGGTGGATCTTTTGCTATCAATGTGACCTGCCCAATTTGAATCCACAAATCAATGAATACAAATTGAATGTAAAGATCCTATAGGATGTCCATGATAACATAAGGAATACTTGAAAGTACCCCACAAATACCTAAATAATCTCTTTATCACATCCCAATGTACTTATCCAGGATTAGCCATGAATTGGCTAATGACTCCCACTGCTTAGGGAATGTTTGGTCTTGTACAAACCATGGCATACATCAAACTACCAAAAACACTAGCATAAGGTACTCTCATCATATCCTCCACCTCACTAGGAGATTTTGGATAATCTGAAACAAATAACTTTGTCCCCTTCACAACAGGAACACACAATGGTCTACAATCTGCCATGTTGAACCTCTCCAACACAAAATTCACATACTTACACTGTCCTAACCCAAGTTTTCTATTTTCCTTATCTCTTCTAATTTCTATACCCAAAATGTACTTAGCTGCACCTAAATCCTTCATTTCAAATTGTGCTAAAATTTGAGACTTCAAATCAAAAATCAAAGATTTACCATTCCCAATGAACAACATATCATCAACATACAATGCGATAATGAGAATGCGATCATCAAAAGTTTTGAAAGACACAATGATCTAATTTTGATCTCAGAAGTCCAAAACTCAACACAAAGGAATTGAAATTTTGGTACCACATCGTAGGTGTTTGTTTCAAACCATATAGAGACTTCTTCAATTTTCAAACCAAAATTTTTGTACCTTTCTCAATGTAATGCTCTAGCTGTGACATATAGATTTCTTCCTCCAAATCACCATGAAGGAAAGTTGTCTTCACATCCATCTGTTCAATCTCTAAATCGTATGCAACAACAAGTGATAACAAAAATATAATGGATGTCAACTTTGCTATAGGAGAAAAAATCTCACCATAATCAATTCCCTCAACTTGGGAATAACCCTTTGCTACCAACCTTGCCTTATATCTCTCAACACTTTCATGTAAACCAAAATTTTTTTTGAACACCCATTTGCAACCAATAGGTTTACATCCATCAAGCAAGGGCACTAGATCCCAAGTTTTATTTCTTTTTAATGCAAACATCTCTTCATCCATGGTCTTTTTTAGGAATCTACATCATGCATATACCCATAGCCTCCCTTACGGTCCTAGGCTCATCACTGTTAGAAATCAAAGCAAAAATACAACTTGAATCATGCAATGAATATCCAAACCTATCAGGTTGTTGACTTATCTATGTAGACCTTCTCAAAGGTTGAGGTTGAGGTTCTTCATCTTCATCTAAAATTTTAGAGCTACTCGAGCTCTCCTCATCATTAGGTCTATCAGGTTCTTCATTCTCAGGGGTAGGAGGAATATGAACCAAATCCTCCTTTTCTTCTTTCTCTGGCTATGACACAATTGTAGGAGTAACAAGTTCCTTAAAAATCACATTTCTGCTATACAATTTTTTTTTGGCCACATGATCCCAAAGTTTGTATCCTTTCACACCAATTCCATAACCAATGAATATGCATTTTACAACCTCATTCTCCAACTTAGAACTCTTCTCCTTAGGCACATGATCATACACCTCACAACCAAGTACTCGTATATGTCTCAATGAGGGATTTTTACTAGACCATACCTCCATGGGTGTCTTATCCACAAGCGCTAAAGTAAGAGACTTGTTAATCAAGTAGCAAGCAATGGCAACAACTTCAGCCCAAAAATTTTGTTCGAGGCTAGCTCCACTATGCATACGCCTAGCCCTCACCATCAATGCCCTGTTCATTCTTTTTGCAACTCCATTTTGTTAAGGGGTGTAGGGCTTTGTCTTATGCCTTTCAATCCCATGTTCAATCTAAGGTTCCTTTCTCTTTCTTCTTGGCCTTTTAAGACAAAGGTCTCTCACTTTTTTTGTGTAAATGGGAATGTTCTTGATGGCTTGGATAAGGGGTATCTTTATACAAAAATTCTAAAGTTGTCCTAATAGGTCAATTTCATCTTGGTTCTGATATTTTTGAGCAGCTAAACATTCAAGGAATGGAGGCTTTGGACTTGAATTAGTTCGGTTGAATTGATTTGACTTAGGCTCCAAAGGTGGATTGTCCAAGGCTTCTACTAAGGGTTCCTCATTGACCAACTCAATGATTTGAGGAGATGAAGGCCCAACCAATGTTTTCCCTAATCTAAGGTGGAAATCACTCACCTCTACCCCATAAGTAGGTGTATTGAATAGCCTTGTTAGTGTAGGCTTTTTGAACAGGCTTGTTATTTGGGTTAGCTACAGGTTGGGCTGATAGTTGAGGTGACCTTGGTGGCTAGGATGATGGATTTAGTGGATTGGGCATGATGGTTGTTGTTGTGACTACAAAGGCTATTGTGGTTACGAGTAATTCAAATTTTGATTTTTCCATTGTTGGCTTTTTTTCTATTGAGGTTGCCAATGGTTTTTTTGTAGTTGCCATTGGGGGTTGTAGTTAAGTCCTTGAATTTTTTGTTGTAGCCACATGTTTTGTTGCTACTAGTTCTATTTTGGTTGAAGATTTCACCATTGGTTCTGTGTGTTTTCCCAAGGTTGAGGGTTCCAACTAGAGAAATTTTGATTGCTAATTAGAAGTGGTGTATTGAAATTTAGAGGATCTTGAGGCATGCCTTTTCTAGGTTTCCATGGCATCCTTTGTGCATTGCAGAACAATTGTCTATCTTCACCCTTCATTGTTTGAAAATCTAGTTTCCCTACTCTGTCTTTTGAAACACTTGCTACTCTTTTGCATTTGAAATTAGCTTTTCTCTATCTGCAATTAGGGCAGTATTCAGTAAGGGTTGCCTCTACCTCCTCTTAATTTTTCTTCAAATGTAGAGTTTCCAATTGGGTAGTGAAATAGATTATAATGTATTCTTTCATGTTTGACAATAGGTTACTCAGTTCCACTCTAGAGAGTCCATTAGATGTCTTGATAATGGAAGATGTTCTATCCCCTCTAGTCCTTTTAGTAGAGTTCCTTGAATAGCTTCTACAAACCTTGCAGATTTTTTCAAAAGGAAATTGTGATACATCTCCTAAACCAATCAGGTTAAGGGCATCCATGCAATCATCATTGAATCCTCTTAAAAACACTAACTTCAAATATTTTTCTAAAAGCTTTTTTTGTGGATTCTTCTTTAAGTAGAACTAGAACCTTTTTACATAGTCCTCTAATGGTTCATCTTCTTTTTGATACATCTTGAAAATGTCATCTCTTCATATGTCAATTCCTCTACTGTAGTCCTAGTATTTCTCTAGAAACTTTGTCTTCATAGTGTCCCAATCTGGAACACAGGACATCAAACTCAAACAATAAGGTATCTAGATCCCCAGTAATCAAACCATAGAAGACTAGAAAAGCAGAAGGAGGTATATTATTCAATGCAGTTGCCCTCTCTTGGTTGGCAATAGGGAACTCAAAAGTTACATGTTTTGGTGGGTCCTCCACCACTACATCAACCAAGGTTTGGAAGGCCTCCTTTGTATTTGTAGTGGATGTTGGTGAAATGGAATGTTCTTCAGGGATACCATCGATCTGATTACTATGGTCACCAATATCTTCTTTAGCTTTGTGTGATGAGGGGAGAAATCTTCCCAAGGTGTCTCGCTACCTCCACATGCAATAGGTGTGACTTTGTGTATCAATGACTACTGCATAAAGTTAATAAAATGTTTTGGTATTGATAGAATAAAACCTAATTGTCCTAATGCTAGAAACAAAATTCTTAAACTAAGAAATCTTGAAATAACATAGATGAATCTTTGAATGTAGCACCATCCCTTGCAATAGTGCCAAAAATGCAAGGCCTAACTAATGCCTAGTAAACTTGGTGATTTTCACATAATTCAGAGGGGGTACCTAACTGAACAGTCCACTAAACCCTTATAAAGACTCCATTTAATTATCAACCAGGGCTAACGTAGCTTGTGATGATGTTGGAATTGTATGTACATTCAAAGACTCTACACTACCTATATCATCCTAATATAGGTGTTTACACATTTAAAGAAAACTTAAATTGCATAATAGTAAAAAGAATTGAATATGGAACTATTGCTATGAGTACTTATAGCTAAAGATTGTAACTAGTTCACTGTGAAAAGTAAACTTTGTAACTAAATAATGCTGGTAACTATGAATCACTCCAAAGGATACTGCATTGAGATACACAAAGCAAGAATTACAATATATAATCTTATTCATGATTTCATTCACATTCACAACATGAAGAATCTAATTAAGGCAATGCAATAATGAAGGTAACTACTATAACAACATAAATAAATATGCAAAAATTAGAGTGGGGAACAATTAACTTGAGTGGTCCTTGCTCAAGCAACTATCTCCACAAATTAAACTCAATTTAGCTTCTCAAATAAATTAACCATAACAAAAACTGAAAATCTCTTCATTGCATAACTCAAGATCTCACAATCTAATAAATATCTTCAAGGATATCTTATTCATAAAACATAACTGGAAACAAGAGTATTGTTGTGTAACAGAAAAACTATTTGAACATATCTATATGCTATATCTGCTATGCTTTTTATTCTCCTAGACCACCTTACAATATATACAAAGGTGTGGGGGAGTCTTATTGAAATAAGGACTCAAAATAGAAATCTAAATGCAACTCACCACTCTCCTTTAAAATAGAGTGTGAAAAAGTATAAAACATAACTGAAAAGGTAGAAGAAGTTGATTAGGACTATAACTTTGTTGCAATAGTAAAATTGAAACATGGACTGCAGAAATAGTCATGTTGGATTCTCAATAGTAGCAGGTTTCTTCTCCTTTAGTAGTCTTGTTAAATGACACAGTGACTCACAATCATCTTTGATAAATAGACGCCTCCAATTCTACAACTATTTTGTTCTTACTTTGGAACTTCCCTTGCATCGCTGTCTAAAACTCCTTTGGTTGTGGTCTATAGCCCTTAGTTGTTGTGGGCTATACTTCTACTTACTTTGGATTCTTGTCTATAAAGGGTTAGTTCACAAAAACATATACACAATACTAAATAACCATAATTTAATCATAGACATACACTACATCCCATACATATTCACACATTAACCATGCAAGTACTAACATACCATAATCATATTTCCATATACTTAAAACTAGGTTCAAGTTGCATGATGATCATAGAAATAAAGTTCATGAATATATATGAAAAAATTATTTGGAAATGTCTAAAAGTATGCACTAAAACAACAAAAAACTAGCTAATGATTGACCTCATCAGGTGTCATAATCTATTAATTAAAGATAAATATTATACATATTCACAAAAAAAGTTTGGGTGGTAAGAGGGCACACCCTGAAGAGTCAAAAGGAAATTCCCAAAAAGTAGAAAGCATGATGTAACAATAAAAGGTCGCTAAGTAGCCATAGCAATGTGAGCAGAGGGAGGTGGGTCCCTATCATCTGGCTTACCCCATACATCAGCGAGGTTCAAAGTGACGTTAGGGGGTCCCAACCATTGTCATATTTTTCTGTATCTTCTTGTCAAGAGGAAGAAATCACCAAATCCAACCACAAAAACCAATTGGAAGCATCAGTCAACCAACCAAAGCTTCGCTAGAGGGCCAGCTAGAAGCACCACCACCACCTCCAGAAACTCATCCATAAGGCCACCCCAATCAACTCAAGGAGGAAGAGAGGGTGAAAAATTGTGAGGACATGAGCTGTTGTGACAAGAGGCTTGTGAATGGGGACAAGCCTGAGAGTCCTTGATAGAGCCACTTCTACCTCGACATCAGTCGCATGAAGACAAGTGGCCCCGAGGGAAGTGAGAGAGGGAGGCACATAAGAAACCATGCAAGGGGAATTCCCCCAATGCTCCACGAGCTCTTGAAGGTGAGCCACCTCAAGTACAACTTTCCTAGATTGCACTTGAATCTGCAATAACACATTAGAGCATATAATAGCTTTAGAATAAAGTGGTACATGTTTATCAATCTGTTATGAGAAAAAATATAGAATTTTCTATCTTTCCAAATAATGAAGAGGATTTCCACCCTGAAAGTGTGCCAAATTTGGGTATACTTATGGGGAAGACAAGGAAAATCACCTAGCAACACCATATTCCTTGAGAGAAAGGCTCAGGTTGGAAGGGCTAGAAGAAGTCATGAATCCAATTCCACAACTGTTGAGCTCTGGAGCAAAACCAAAAGAGGTACTTGAAAGAATCAAATTTCCACAAAAAGGGAAATGAGGGTCATTAACCCCCATGTGGGTAAGCTGAGATCCCATAGGTAATCCTTGGAAAATAATGCACCAAGAAAATTGGGAAAGCTTGGGCTCAACAATAGCAACCCACAAAGTAGTAAATCTACAGTGCCAAATAGACACTAGGGATTGAAGATGCCACCTCTGGTTCAAACTGCTAACCATTAGAAGATGAGGAGAAATCCATTGGTAGCTAATATGGGGCTTGTAGTTTCTGAAAGGGGTGTTTGGACCCCACTTCCAATCTTTTTGCCAAGGCTTGGCAGAACAAATACCAACATTATGAAGCATGTCAACTGGAATGGTATTAACCAATCCTTTAAAAGTTTCCTGGTCATGATTCTATAAGAAAAAATTGGATTTGAAATCTCCCCATGATATTGAGCTCATCGTGGGTTTGGAAAATAAGTCCTAAGGAGACTGAATACCCTTATAAAATTTGAGAGCCTTAAGCTAGGGCAACTTGGCTAGAGGACAACCCAAATTGGTGAACAAAGGGGACCACTAGATAATTTGTTGATTAAAAGATAAACCATCTCTGAAACCAGTTCCATTCCAGGTGAGTTAGGGCTTGACAACCTCCAAGGAATGCCAAATGATTTTGGCAACAAAAGTGGCTTCAATCTAATCAGGATCCTTCATAATGAGAAGGGTATGGAAACCAATCCCTTTCTAAGCCGCTCTATGAACTAGATATCCCATGGAAACATAATTCCTAAGAAGAATCTTTCAAGCCTCATTTCTAATGAGGGCACGTATGATCCACTTAGCACAAAGAGAAATTCCTTGCCTTTGAGTGGTCAGAAGGCCAAGCCCACTTGACTCTCTAGGGAGACAACAAAACTCCCAATAACACGGTGAAACCCTTTGTGAGTCTCAAAAGAGGTCCAAAGGAAATCTCAAAGCAACTTTTCAAGCTTCATAAGAGGCCTTGGAAGGGGCCCAACACAAAGAGTAGTAACACATGAGTCGCTACTATAATTTTAGAGCACACCTAGAACTTGCTAGCCAGTGAGAGGGGCTTAGTGATCCAAAAAGTTAGCTTCTACTCAATATAAGAAATGATTTCTTGCCATAAATCTGAAGAGGAAGCTTGAAAAGAAAAGGGAATTCCAAGGAACCTAAATATTTCCTCGTGAGCAATCCACTTCAAACCATATTAATAGATCCAAAGAGGACTAGGAAGAATGGATTGACGACATCATTGAGTTTTATGCCATTGAATAACAGAACCAAAGGCCAAGCAAAAGGTCTTAAGACAATTAAGGGAAAATTTGACATTATCTTCTTCTTCCAACAAAGTGAGGAAGGAATCATTGACAAAGTGTTCATTGACAAGCTGGGACGATGAGTTGGGAAATGTGATCCCCTAGACAAGCTCGTGGGAGATAGAGTGGGACAGGAGATAACCAAAACCTGCAGTAATAAGGACATGCAAAGAAGGAGCCAAAGGGAAACCCTAGTGAATGGAGTGGAACAATCCAAAGGATTGGGATTGTTGACCATTGATGGTAATGCAAACAGAAGCTTAAAAAAAATCATGTTCACAAATTGAATAAAATGGGGGTCAAAGCCTAGAGCAGAATGAATAACAAGAATAAAAGTCCATTCAATACATTCATAAGCTTTAGCAAAATCAATCTTAAAAAAAATTGATTTTTGATGTGAGCACCTAGCCCACTCCATACCTTCCCAAACTGTTATGATGTTATCCAAAATGAATCTAGATTTAATGAACCCAGTCTACTCTGGGAAAACAACTTGAAAGAGAAGGCAGATCTTCAAGGCAGGGGATTTAGCAATGATTTTTTAGGATACATTGAGGACCATGATGGGATGTTGATTGCAAATATCTTTAGGATCACTAGACTTAGGTATGAATTTTATGTTTCCTTTGTTAATAAGTTGGCCAAGAAATTTAGAATGAAAGGCTTCTAAATACATCTTATGAAGGTCTTCTCACACACAATCCCAAAGGGATTTATAAAATTCACAAGGGAAACCATCAATTCCTAGAGCTTTGTCATCAACCATAGTGCTCACAACCTCCTTGGGATCTTCAATGGTGAGAAATTTCTCATAAAAGGCCTTTTGGGAAGAGGAGAGTCTGTTAGGAACAACTTTGAGGCATTTTTTGGAGAGCATTATCACGCTCCAAAGTGTAATCTTGGGCAGTAAAAACTTTTTCATAATGCCTAACAAAATCCTAGAGAATGTCTGACAAATATGTGAGAAAATGATTGCCTTCTTTGATCCATTTGATGCCATGTGAATTGTGCCTACCACTAAGAGCAAGAAAAGACTCTTTTAAGGCACGATCCTCAATTTTAAGCTAGTGAATTTTGGCTTTGATCTGCTCACCTCTCGTAGCATAACAATCAACAACTTGTTTATGATGTCTCAGCTCTACCACTATGGATTGCAAGGCTGAGAAAATAGGATTAGCAGCTAAGGCCTTAGTGTCCCTTTAGATATTCAAAGTGGTGGCCTCATAATATTGTCAATAAAAAATGGTCAACTAGTGCCCATAAATACGAAGAAACCTTGTAGTGCATGTAATGGAATCATTCTACCACTTAATCGAACCCATAGAATGGGTAGGTCTACATTTAAGATTTCAGATAGTTTTGATGTCCAACATGGGCTGATGACTTAGCAAAGAAGTATTCAAAAAAATTGAGACTTATTGAAACAAGTTGGCTCCACTTTCCATTCAATGTAAAAATGGATGGGAAAGTGGTCTGACAAGGTCACATCCACTAATGACATAATCGGAAGAGGGGACTAGCTGACAAAGGAAAGGAAATATTGAGTGAAGATCATAACACAATCAAGACGCTTAACTATTTTGTCAAACCCAACTCAAAAATTGCTCCAAGTGTGCCATAAATAATGTGAATGGCGGCGGCCCATATTGCGGTCAAAAAGACCTAATTTATTGCACGTGTAAAACCATTCTTCTCTCTCGCTAGCTACCCATCTAAATGAAAAAGTACCTTCTTTGTTGTATGCCACCTTAACCATATTGAAATTGCTAGAGGATCCAAATGGCAACTGGTAGAGAGTTTGCAATATAGTGCTAGAGAAGAGATCTTTCAACAACATCATTCAAGGCATAAACATTAATAATCCCAAAGGAATAATTATCAATGTTCAAAAGAACCTAAACGAGTTGATGCATGGGGTTAGACCCATGATCCATGATGCAATCATGCCAATGTGGAGACAAAAGGGTGACCGATCCGCCACATCCACCAAAATGATCAGTGGAAAACATTTTGCTTGTTGGCCAAATAACACAACAAGCAAAAGATGAAAAAAACCAACTTTCACTTCATCCAAGCACAAAACATCAATGCTAGCATGATTCCAAAGAGTATCGCTAATAGAATACTTCCTAGAGGGTATGTTCAACCTCACACATTCTAGGAGAGAAAATGCATGTATGGGACTTGATCATGTCATCTAATTTTGGCTCTTCCAATGAGGAAAAGCAATTTTGCAAAAAATCTAGTGGCACTGAACCCAACTGAAGAGGAGGAGAGGAAAATCTCTACTTTTTTAAAACAAATTCGCTCTCTTCAAGAGGCCTGGAAGGGATACGTGACCTCTTATGAGCTCCTATGATGAGTAGACACAATTGGTTGAGCTGCCATCATAGAAGTTGGTTGAGGTGTCGTGGAGGGCCTTGGCTAAGTTTGGATAGAGTTAGCAACTTCTTTCCCCTTTGCAAAAGGGTTTGAAATTTCAACCGAAGGCTCAGGGACCTTGGAGGTCATCCTAGCACCATTAGACTTGTTCGTCTGGTTTTGTAACCGTTATCCACTTATCCTCTTATTTGGTGGCTAGGGTTTCTATTGAGCGAGGATTATCAGCTTCCCGTGGTTGAGATTGAGTGTGAGGGGTAGCAAGAGGAAAATTGTTGATCTTGTGATCAATAGATTAGCACCGATAACAAGTATTGGGTAGATTAAAATAAATGACCTTTTGGGTATGCCAAAAATTACCAATTTGAATATCTATGGACTCTTTCAAATCTTACAAAAGGTCCACTTCAACACACAATCACTTTTGAGGGAAAGCTTGAAAGAACCAATTAGGTTCAACACAAATAACTTTCTCTAGAGATGAAGCTATATGGTGTAGAAAATGCAAGCACGACAAGGATAAGTGAGGAAACTTAATCCAAACTAGGACTCATAATTTCCTATCCTCAGAGATAGAAAAACCCTTGTTCCATGGTTGAAAAACTAGCAAAGAAGACCAGACATACCAAGGACCATGGTTCAAGATTGCCTAAACATGACTAACTTCCGCAAAACAAAAAAGAAAAAAACCTTTGGTCAAATTCTGGACCATATCAAGGTGGACCCCATGAGGGACCCAACTTTTATGGACCTAGTCTTTTAGCACACTTTCAGGGAGATTCTTCCCAACAAAGTAACCTACAAGAGTATTTTTCTCTAACCAATGACATGCAGTATCAAATTTTGGGATGGGAAACATCACATCTGTAGGGGAATCAAAAGACTTATCTTATGAAACACCTTCAAAAAAAAATTTTGAGGTCATTTGTTCAGAGGATCCATTATGTAGAGTTTTTGAACCACAAACACCAACAAGAGTTGTTGGGTTGGAGTCAACTAAAGGAATATTAAAACAACTAAAAGTCATAGTAAATGCAGTCATACCAAGCAGAGGAAAATCCTATGCCTAAAGCATTGTATGATGCAAGGAAAGCCAAGGATGACCATAGAAACTATAAACCCTAACAAAGCTCATTCGAGAGAGTGACAATTGTTGAATCTAATTTAGATATTAGAGTAGAGGAGGCTCAACCACACATAGTTGATGTCAAGGAGGAGGCTCAATCAAGCGTTGATGTTCATTGAATTCTTTTGAATTCATCAACTGTATAGAATAAATCTTTGAGCTTATCCCACATTTTCTTAGGATTTGTACAATTAGCCATGTGAAATTGCATGTTAGAGGAGATAAGGAGACCAATTATACCCATTGCCTCATCTAACTTGTTCCAATAAGTAAAATTTCAAAATATCTAGTAAACTACATTTGTTGTTCATTAACCATTTTTTCGCAATCCCTTAGATTGAAGAAGTTGTTGTTCTTTGAATTTTCATGCATGAAAATTAGTGGAGTTAACAAATTGATTTTGGATCCATGATGTAAACACAAAGAGACACTTGAATTGTGCCTTAAAAACCTCCAAATTGGATTAGAATTGAAATTTGACCCCACTAGAAAGATGCAAGACAAGGTTTACAAATTTTTAAAGTTTAGATGCCAAATCATTCATTCATAACTCAAATATTTTTACAAATTTTGAAAAATTGGCTATCCAAAACTTAATTTTGATGAAAAATCTACAAAATTTTGATGAGTTTAATCTTTTTTTCCAATTTTCAATAATCAGAGTGAAATTTATGCCCTGTCAAAAATTACATTTGAATTTTTTTTAAAAGTACAAATTTGAAAAGTGAATGTCATCATTGTGACATCAACAAAAGGAGCTTTCCGTTGACTACATTTTTTCCAAAAGAAGACCCCCCTTTTTTCTAGTTAGACAAAAAGAAGAGAAAACCCCTTTTGCAATTAGCAAGAACTCCTAACCACTAATAGTCAACATAAATAATCATAGTTACAATAAATGTTCATCGATTAGCACTAAACAATTAACTATTGAGAGTGACAATAAAATATAACACAGATGCTAGGGGAGAGGACCCAGTAGTTGAGCATGTTTCAATAGTTGTGATAGTAGTTGTTTATATAATGCCCAATATTTTTATCAATATTGGACCAATAGTTGTGACATGACTACCCATAATTAAACCAAATGTATTCCTTTGATCTAAAAAGTAACCAATCATGTGATGCCACATCAGTGCTCGACTACCCATGATGTGAATACACAAGTATTGGTCAACTACATCTTGACAAAAAGAATGCTAATGTGGCATCATATTTGATGATGTGGCCTTGAAAAAAAAGTTATAAGCAGGGAAATTTTCAAGTAAGCTGCTATAAAAAATTGGGAGTGATTTGAAATTTCCACGTAGAATAATTAGAAGCACAAAATTAGGATGCTCAACTACTAGGTCCTCTCCCCTAATTGTGGTGACTTAGCCCAAATCAAAAAGGAATGAGGTCATTGCTATTGGAAGACTACGGAATGTGTCGTTGGATATTAATGAGACAAACTCAAGTGCCTTTAAGAGTGGTTGAGGAGGCCAATTTAAAGCTTGTAACAATATACTAATTATTCTCAATGAGTGCAGATCTTAACCCTTCAATATTCTTGATGACTGCAAAGAAATGATGCCTTCAATTAGTGTCTATTGCTCAAATGAAGGAACCTACAAAGGCGTGGAATAGGCACAACTACCCATGTGGAGGGGTTGAAGCGTCTAATTTGTGAGGCCTACAAACTAATGAGCTATTAGTTGAAATTAACCTCCCCACTCACCAATTTCATAGTCTCCTACTTATCTATCAACTGGCCAAACCTTACAATCATTTTAACCTTTAACATCACACTCAAAATGGGGATGCCAATTGTGGAGGGGGATGAATGCGTGGAAGAGACCACCTACATTTTCTACTCTTGAGAGCTTATTGGCCAAAAAAATCCTTATGAAGCTTATTGGCCACAAAAATCCTTATGGTGGTCGAGTGGTCAATGTCAAATTAGGGTGCAGAGATAAGCACTACAATGCCAATACCAATGCCAAGAATAGTGCTCATGTTGAAATGGTTAATGCACTATTTGAATGGATAAAAAACAATAAATTTGCACCTTGTGTGAAGTTCCCTACAATGTGGGTATGGTTGAACTAGAACCAAATTATTCAATAGGTGTGGGTTCTAACCATCCAATAGCTTTTGCAAACAACTAAATGTTGGCTGCCCAAAGTAGAGAAGAATCCCATCAAAAGGAAGGCCAGTAAAAAGAGGAAAATCATGTAGGAGAAAACTTCCACCATTGTAATGGTGTATCTAATCTCTAGGGGAAAGGACTCAGTACTTAGCATGTTTCAATAGTTGTGATAGCATTTGTTTATATAATGCCCAATATTTTTAACAATATTGGACCAAAAGTTGTGACTTTAAAGTTGTTAGTGTTGATGATGACTACCCATAATTAAATGAAATGTATTTGTTAGATCTAAAAAGCAACAAATCATGTGATGCCACATCAGTGCCCAATAAAACATGATGTAGATGCACGTCTTGGTCTCACTTTTGTTTTGGAACTTTTTGGACACCTTGACAAAAAAGCATGTTGATGTGGCATCATATTTGATGATGTGTCCCTCAAAGCTTAATTAAGTAGGGAACTAGCCAAGTAAGCTATTGAAAAAAATTGGGAGTGATTTGAAATTTTCAAGTAGGATTTTGAGAAGCGCGAAGTTAGGGTGCTCAACTACTAGGTCCTCTCCCCTAAATTTGGTGTTTTTGAACACCTTACAAACAAATGATTTTACCACAAACAAAAAAAAAAAATTGCCCACACTTATAAAACTAAGTTTTGCAAAACAAATTGCTTTGCCAACAAAAAAAATCTGTGAAGTACATAATTTTGTACAAGTACGGTTGTATGACAAAGGGTACACGAGAAAAACTTTTGCAAAATTTCAAAGTTACCATTTTCAAACAAAGGTAATATTTCATTTATCGAGCCTTGTAAATGCAATAACAATATTTATTTGGCTCTAGGATGCTTCTTTGATAGGGTTTAGTGCTAGTTTCACCAAAAAGGGGAGGAACTTGGATTCAACAATTTGATGCCATGTTGGAGCAGCAAAAAATATGCAAAATTTAAAAATTCTGAAAAAAGAATCAAGCACAACAAATTATCCAAGAAACTATCATAATATATGTAAATATACAATAATCACTACTTGTATACATAAAATGAGGAAGTAGGAAGAAGATTAACTAACCCTTCAAGAGATGTGACACATGTAGAAAACTTGGGACAAGTGTAAGAGCATGTGTCATGTGTTTATGAGGTAAGACAACTAAACCACTGAGTGAACTTAAGGTAGTGTGAATAGGAATACTAGGTGTGGGAACTAGATAAAAGATAGATGCATAAAAACATTTTTCGCACTAACAATGATGACCACCCACCTTTAAAGTATAATAATAATAAGTTATTTTGTATTTCATGAATTTTTACATCAAAATTTAAAATATTTAGTATATATTTATAAAAAACTATTATAAAATAACTCTTAAGTAAAACAAAATCATTCTAAACTTAAATTAAATCAAACTCTTAAATAAATAAAATAAATAATTTTTAAATGATTCAAAATTAAAATTAAATAGCTAAAGAGTGATATCTCTTGGCATTTTAAAATATATGGATTAAAAATATCTATACTAGTTATATAGATAATTAAATATATTTTTAGTTATAAAAAAATTATAAATTTATATATTTTTTGGTTAAAAATATACTATTTTTTAAAAATATATTATCTTTTAAGTTATATGTTAATTTTGTTTTCTAATAAAATTTATGATATAAAAGATAACTATTAATGATTTTTTTTTTAAATATTAAAATTAATTTTTAACATGTGATTTTTTATAGAATATAATATACCAATAACACAAACACACACTAAGATGTAAATTATGAGGTTTATCACTTATGTATTAAAAACAAGTTTGAATGGAACTTCATGTGGTATTCCCTCTATCACTCCCACTCTTGGTATGAAGTTTGTTGATGCCACTCTTGGTTTGTGTGCCCTAAATGACGATGGATTTTTTGCCACTCAGGTCTGGCAACTTCCTTTTTGTAGTGTCACATTCTATGCCCATGTATTTTTATCTTGTAAATAAATGTGTGGCACAATCTTTTGGTCCTAACATATGTGGTGTGAAGAATACTTATGTGAAAGTTGCTTGTTCTAGTATTCCTAATGGTGGTCCTCACCTTCCATTGGGATTTTCTCACCCTTCCTAGTGGTGTAAACATTTTCCATGTTCTCCTTCATCCCTTATTGTTATCTATGGATAGGTGTTAGATAATGAAGAAAATTTTAAACATTAATCTCTTATCTATAGAGTCAATGGTTTTTTGCCTTCCCTCCCAAAATTGAGCAAATGGGCTTTGGAGGCTTGGGGGACCCTCATTGGGGGTAGGATTAAAATTTATCCTTGTGATAGAAGTTTTTTTTATGGCATACTTACAATTGGGTGATGATAGGACATAGGTGTTGGAGGTTAGGATCTAGATGTGGTGAAATAACTCCTCTCAAACCTCAATTTCTATCTTTCAACCCTCTTACATAGTCCTTTAGTATTTTTCCTTTTTGGATCAAGCTTCCTAATCTTCCACTCCAATTTTGGGAAGTGTACTATTTTGAATCTATTGGCAATGATCTTGGTCATTTTTCATAGGAAGATGATATGTTGGTAAACTATGGCCATACTACTTATGCTTGCTTTCTCATGGGCATTGACACCTCTAAGGATTTTCTTGGCAATATTATCTTTCTTTTTGGGGATAAATTATGGACTTAGACACTTGACTATGAGGGTCTCCCCTTTCACTATAGGAGATGCTTTCCAATTGGATACCTAGTTTTGGATTGCCCTAGCTCTCATTGCAAGAAAGGTGGGGTAACTTGGTTGAAAAATTCCCATTGTTAGCATTTAAAAGTTGGTGATTTTATTGATTCTAAGGATGATGTGTTGGAGGAGGACATGCCCCCAAGGACCAAGGTGACTTAAAATAATCCTAATGGGTTGTCTTCTTTGGGACTTGTTTCAATTGATCCACCTTTGGACCCTCGATGCTAGAGCTTGAATCTACATATCATTCTTTATTAGATGTTTTAGTAAAGCATACAACTCCCATTTCAATGCCTTTAGGGGTAGTGGAGGATTTCCCTATCCTCCCCCCTCAATCTAATTCTTTGGAGGATGATATTCTTTGGAAGATTGTTCAAAGTAGGAAGAGAGGTCTTCCCAAACATGTTTTTGCCTCACACCTAGGTCAAGGGTGCTCAAAGTGTTAGCAAGGGACCAAGGGTAGCATATTTGGTTATCCTTATTTGTTATGTTGGAATCTTGGTTGTATATTTTTTTGACTACTTTTTTCTATTTTCTAGCTTTGTGATGAATGTCTTATGTTTTCCTTCAAACCTATTTTACCTATATATTCAAACACACACACACACAAAATTTAAATTAATTTGAAGTTGTATTTGGATCTCTAGATTGGGTATTAAATGTAGTTGTTAATTATAAAATTTTACTTCTCATTTATTGATTATTTCTTTCATTTTATTTATGATGCTTAGTATTCAAATTTTTATAATGTGTAAATTCCATCATGAGAGCGACTCTTTAAAAAATTTAAATAAAATCTCTAGTTCTTATTGTTGTCACTAAAGTATGCACCCAAGTGTTAAGTGTAGAACTCAGCTACCTAGTGAGACATTGGATCTGGGTAACCTATGACAAAGATGAACCTCCAGAAAGGGTTGGTTCCCTTGATACCTCACCTAAAATTACTTAACTATTGCTTTTCTTGATGAAAAGGGGTGAAAAAGATATAAAAATGAAACTACTATACTATAGAGGTAATGCACCAAATTATATAAAACTTGTACCTAATATTTTTAACTCACAATTTCTATCAATAAAAGGTTTTTTTTTGCACACAACCCAATTTTGAAAATATCACAAATCAATATTTCATAAGCATGTTAAATGTTAGTTTTGTTGAAGGGAAACTAGGTGATTTTCACAACTACAAACTGCTGAAAATAATAACACAACCTATAAATTGTATGGGTTTTGTTTGTTTCTACATAATAATGTTTTCAAATGAGACATAATTAAAATAATAAAAAAAAATCACATCAAATAATTTGAAACAACACAACAAATAAAATTTGAGAAGGCCAAACTAAAATTTATTGAAAAATAGGAGTTGCAACTATACATAGTTTAGAATCTACTTTTGGGATTACTTGAAAAGATAGAATTACATTGATTATCTAGTCACAGAATGACTATTTTTTGAGTTATAGTGCAATGTTTTTTAGAAAAGAAACTTTTGTAGTTAACTCGATCCTCTTTAAAAATGCAAGAACTTCCTTGGAATGAGTCTAGGTGTGCCTTTTAGTCTTCAAATTGTACCCTGGAAAGATGGAACATGTCTTAGAAAGAGAGAATGACAAGTGTTTTCCTTATTAATGGGTCAAAATCCTCCTCTTGGGTGCCTAACATGAGCTCTTATATATTTGCAAAGACCTCTGACTGATTCAACTCTCCTCTAGATATCTAAAATTGCCCCTGTATTCCCTCAAACTACTTATTAAATCTCCAACTGTTATAATTTCCCAACAATATGTTTAAATGGCATGTGTTAGATATATTTCAAAATGACTAAATTCCTTAAGGGTCGTAAGAGAAATTTTAGAGAGAAATTTTAGGGCCTTTTTGACCTATGGAATTAACATCAAGACATTATTTATCCTCGTATTCTTATTTATCACCTTTCCTCTATTAACCAACTTGCTATTATTAGGTTAGCTACTCCCATCTTGTTGCCACTATCATATACTTCATGGTTTTATTCTATATTATGGCTGCCTTTAATGCATAGTTTGATGTTGTCATATAGTCTCATGAATTATTCGATGACTTCCTCAACAAATTTGATCATGATAGAGCTATCATATCATTTCTCATACATGATAGATTGCCATTCTTTCATTATATTATTATTTTGGCTTGAAACACCTAATATCTTTCACAATAATGCCTTTCATGCTTGAGGTATATCTTAAGACTGTTATTTTGTGAGATTCATTTTGCTACTTTTAGGAATGTCTTCTAATCTTTCATGTTCTTTCTTAGGACTATCACAAGTTAGATTACCTTTTAGGTTTATCTGTAACCCTTTATCACTACCACCATAAATGTACTGAGTAGTGTATATCTAGAATTTACTCTCAAGGATTGTCAATTTTCACATGGGCCATCATTGAACCATTAAACCTATGAACTATTAACTCATAGAATATTTTCCTCTTGTCATGATTTTATTGTTAAAAGGAGTTGTCACACATAGAGTTCTATCTCACAAGATAATGACAAAGTATCATAACAAAAAAATTATCTTCTTCATTTGATGGTTGTCACTATTATAAGAGACTTGTTATGCTCTTTTGTTGTTCACAGTGAATTTATTGAAGGTTTTCCTTAACTCTTCTATAAAAGCACAAACTTGTGTCAAACTTTCAACCAACTAAATAGTTCCGAGTGAAATCATTTTTCCCTAAACAGTTTCAGGTGAAACAGTTTCACCTGAAACTACGCGGCCTATACGTGGAACATAGAGTTATGGGTGAACCCCTTTCACTCGAAACAAAAAAACATTTATTTTCCTTTTTTGTTTTAAAATGTGACTCAATTTGTATGTAGTTTTTCAAGTGAAAGGGTTTCGAGTGAAAGGGTTTCGGTTGAAATCCTTTCACCCAAAACTGTCTATGTAGCATCCCTGTTGGCATCCACCTCATCTTTTTTCAGAAATTTCTAAAACTTTCCACTTGAACATGATATTTCTTCAGTTAGAATGATTTTTTTCAAAAAACTAAAAATACATTTTTGTAGAGCTCAAAGTGAAGAATCCAAATATATATATTTTTGATATTTTGATTAGTTTTAATATGATTTTTTAAATAATGCAAGTAGGTTGTTGAAATAAAAAATGAGGCTCATTAGAAATTAGAAAGAAATACTAAAACATATTAAAAAAATTGAAAAATATATGGTGCACTAGAGGAGAGAATCTTCTCTAAAAGGGTATAATTTTTTTTTGAAAAGGATAAAAAATAGACAATAGTTGATGTCAAATGAAAACTATAAAATTATGGTACATTTGATTTTAACACATTATTACAAGGAAAATATACATCGATTTTTTTTTAAAATTCCATGCACTAGATATTGAAGTTTTCTATTTAGGAAAAAAAAATCAGGGGAAAATAAACTTGCTTTCTATTTTTTTCTTGACTTCAACTCAACGTCATATTTTCCTGAGATTTTCAACAATTAAAAATCAACTCTTAAATTTATAAAAAAAAATTGAAAACAATTTTTAAAAAATTGAAATATTACAAGACTAAACTTCATCAAAATTTCTACATTTAATTAGTTTACATCATTTTGAAATTTAAAACATAAAGACCACTTTTATGTAGTTGAAGTTGAGGATTTTTGTTTGTGTTGGCTGATTCCTTTATAAAAGTGTGACACAAGTTTATACTTTTATGCTCTTTCTCACTATATTTTGGTGTTTCAGTGCTATATTCTTCCTTTATTAACTACCTTTGGTGTTTCCAACTTATTGTCAAGGTTTCTCTAAGGATTAGCTAGATCCTATCCTCAAGAACACTAGGTTAGTGGCCAACGAATAGGAGATAGATTTTACACTATTTCTCCTCATTTGAATTATCACAATGCTTATAATGATGCCTAAAACAAAAGTTAGTCTACACACTAATATTTTAGAGGATGAACCTGATTGGCTAAATCATCTTCAAAACCCTCTTTTTTCTCTATATTATTTGATAGTGTGGATTGAGCATAAAATACAAATCACAATAAAGGAAAGTTTCATTTTTTATATTTGATTATGCTTAGATTTAAGTTTTATGAATCAATTTGACTAGTGCCTCATCCATAAGAAATGAGATAATTCTTCTAAATAGCCAACCAAATAACTAACTCAAGGGTTATACAATCTTACTACCTTACAATAAGAAATCAGTGAATGGACAATATTGTTAACCTTCTTAGCAATCCCTACTGCAACTACAACATCTTCAAGTATCCAATTGAAAGAATTTTAATCCATTACTTAAATAGAAGATAATTAATTGAAATTTCATCACAACAAATGTGCAATGAGAATCTAAAAAATATTTGATTTTATTAAGATTCAAAAGGTGATGACTTACAATATGGAGACATTAATAGCATGACTTGTATTCATATGAGCAAAACTGAGATGTTTATTTGCTATTACAAAAGGAAGTTACAATATTTCTTTTCTAAACTTTAGAAGACTATGCAAAACCTAATTCTATATAGAGATTACAAAGACTAAGGACTCAAAATCCTTAAAATGAAGCCCATAATTCCCTTTTATAGATACAAGGGAAGCAACAAGCAAAAAGCATCAATCATCACTTAAGTCACTAAAGAAAAAAATTTAAGCAATGACAGTATTCACAAAGGACAAAATACATTTATAAAGGAGGAACTACTTAAAAAGTAGTTGGAGATATTTTAAAGAATTTACACTAGCAGATGGGCTTGATTCCTTCAAAATTTCTCTTTATAGGTGATAGGACATCTCTGAATTTCCATTCGTGACATACACATGTAGCAATCATGTATGGTTGGTGAGGATAGATTGAAATGAAACTCAATTATTTGCACATTCCTTCTCTTTGTATTCATCAATGCTCTATTGACATATCAATCCTAGGTGGAAGGAATTGATTGACCCTAACCATGTGAGCTTTATAGTCATCGCCTATCAAAACATGGACCATATCAAAGAAGCCCATCATGTTGTACTCTAACTTAGAGAGTGAATCCATACACTAATTCAAATTCTCTACATCAAATTATCCATTTTTATTTATTTTACTATACATAAGAGTGAGGATATTAGCAAAACCTAATCTCCACTCCCTGTAAGACCTTATTTCTCCTTCCTCATTCAAAATTGGAGGCACATGAAACTCCTCAAAAAATTCAAAGGTATTTAGTTACCTTCTCATAAGGTCCCTATACCTATTATGATGACCAATAATGTCATCCAATAGATTTGATATACTAAGAACATCAAATACTAAACAACTATCAAAATTGGGATTTTTAGCAATAATTTGTACAAGTGTAATTCCAAGAGCCCAACTATTATGAAAGAATTTTAGCCTAACTCCTACTTGACTATGGTTAGTATAAGTCTCCCTTAGAATTTTGTAGTTACCCCTACAATATCCACTTGACCCAAAATGTTAGACAACTTATGACCCAAAATATTGTCAACAAAATCATATATCTTCTTAATTGATCCCTGCCTTGCTACTTAGGCTTCCTCATTGCTTTTATTAAGCATCTCCTTCAAATTCTTGATCTCAATGATCAAGTTGTTTTTCTCCTATGATCCTTGGGCTTCACATATTTTTTGTGGTGGAGGGAGCAATCCTATAGCCATATTTAATTGCTCTCGAAATCTCAGATTTATGGCATTTTCCTTATCTAAATCCCCCTATAAATTCTTCATTGTTGCTTGTATAAATAGGGTAGTATTCATTGTGAGGGAGGCTACTTGGATGAAACTTGTATTCCCTATTCTTTTAACTCTCAAGTTTCCAGTAAGCTCAATAGAATCATTGATTACCTAAGATTTATTGTTCTTAGGTAAATTGACCAAATTTCCAAGCTCTCATGCCTTGGATTGAAACTAGACCCAAACTAGAGGGCCTCAACTTGTTCCTATGATCTCAAAATTGGATCTTCTCCCCCCTTGTCTTCTAATGGTATCAAATGCTATAGCAGATGGAATGTCCCATCTTGGTAAGAGAATACATCCTGCACTTCTCACTAATTCCATGTCTCTCTGAGGGGTCATAGCTTCCATTTCCTTCTTCACATTGTCCCAAAATTATACAACTATATCTTTTTTCTCTTTCTCTATGAGGCTTCTATTTGATACCCTCTGTTGTAGTTCTTTATTTTTGAGGATAAAATCTTTGAATTCCTTGGTTGTGATGAATTGATCATCCTATATGAATTCACTACAATCCTAAGCTCTGATGTCATCTACAACCTACCCATTAGTTTTAAAATTGATGAGTAATCTATCATCAATGGGTATTTCAATTATGACCATAAGAGGAGGATGCATTATTTAGAATATACTTGTATCAACACATATCTCATCTAGGCCTAGAGGATAATCAACTAGTGGTCTAGATGAGTGGTCAATCCATTGTAATGGGGTAATCTTTTGGGGACTAGCCGACACATCCCCTCTAGAAGTGGAAGGACTAGGAATGGTTGGTAGAGGACTTGGCACATTGGAGAGAAACTCATTAGTATTATCTAGGATTATCATTATCCTTAGTATAGGATCCTTGAGGTGTAAGAATGATCCCTCAAATGATGGATCTTCCTACTTCCTTTTAGATTCAGTTATCTGAATATTTACCCACACAACTCTCCTCCTTGGAGCAATTTCTAATCAAATCCTCCACACTTTCATACTCATGTGAAAAGGGTGCTATTTTGAAAATGATCCTCTAATCATTTATAAATTTCTTTGGGTCACACCTTCTAACCTTATCTACCTTCATTTTATAAGGTAGCATCTTTCCATCCAAAAATTCCATCCCTTCCCTTGATGTTACTTAAAAATATGAAAATACAACCATTGAAGGGAGGATAGCATGTTTATCAAGTTGTTTCTAAAATTATTCTTGTTAGAATCATTCAATTACCACATGATTTCCAAAAAGGAAATTCGGTCTGGCACATTCCTATGGAGCACATAAGGTGCAACTAAGACCCATACACTCTGATTATGGTAGCATCTATGTAGGAGAACAAATAACCCTAGTTGTGATTGATTCGATTCTTTGGAATTATCTCTTTATTCCTCAAGAATTTCCTTACCTCAGCTAATAACCTCCAATCCACTAGAAAACCAAAGTTTTTTAGAACTATCTTAACAAAAAATTCTTCAAAAATAGAATAATTGGACTTGTCACAATCCTTGTCCCAAATATAATTCCATTCTTGGACTAGTAGCATTCTTTCTTGTTCATCGATGACCATGATTTTCATATGTGGGGACCATATACCATCTCCAATAAATAATATTATGTGACACAATAGTGAATACCATTAAAATGCACTATGTTGCTATCCTATTGAGTGAGCTCAAGGATTTGTGAATCTCCTCTATAATATAGCTAGCTTAGTCATATGGTTTATTTACACCTCTACTTTTAATGTGAACAACTAATACCATCAGGTTCACTGACATTAGAATCTTTTTGTACAAGCCCAAAACTTGACACAATAAAAATATGTTTTCGTAAAGTAATCATCAAAGATGTCATAGCCAAAAGGCTTCAATTCTCCACTTGTAAACCTCCTTAATTCTCTGTTGGGCCCTCTAGGCCTAAAGCATGGTATACATTTTACCCTATATCTATCCCTATGAATTTGATATTCTTTGGTGAGGGTACCCGAGTCTATAGGTAATTGGGCATTTGGGTTTAGATTAAAAATTTACAAATGTAAGCCCTATTCAGGGGCATCAAGAATTTTTTAGTCCATGAAAATAATCCCCTCCTTTTAGGGTTGTAAGCTTGTACGATTTCCCTAACTAGGTAATATTTATAAACACATTGGGTAACACAAACCTCCCTAACCCTAATTTCCATATGTTATAGATAGACCTATCCACTAGGGACTTTCAAAAGGAATGCGTAAAGAGGGCATAACCCTGAACATGGATTATAGGGTCTCTAAATTTTTTATTTTTGTTGGAAATTCTATCAAATAAGATCCCAAACCATTGTGCCATCCTTGGCCTTTTAGCTAATCCTGGTAATTGTTCCATTATATCATCATCTAATCCCCTCTTGAAATTCCTCAATGTACTAGCCATGATTTTCAAACTAGGGTTCTAATAATTGAAAACTAGGGTTTTGAAATTTTATACTTCACAAAAGACTTATATAAAATTTCATAATAATTACCCCATTTTTCCTTAAAATTCCCTCTAAACAAATGACCAATACCCTTGTATACTTTGAATTTGCATAGAGATGGTCTAAATTACTTACTAATATGTCATTCATTGGAAGCCCTAATTTTTCTAAAAAAACCCTCGTTCACCCATAAATCTTTAGCAATTTCACTTTGATACTTTTAATCTTTTGTACTTTGAGTAATGAAAAGTAAGGTCATTAAGCCAACACTCTCAAGGATTTGGTAGATACAAATCAAATCCACCATTAATATTTTTGCATGCTTGAACATGTGAATAGTAGTAGTTGCTTCTTGCTTTTGAATGTGGGCCGTTGATCTTCAAAGATCAATGGTGATCATAAAAAAATAAAATTACTTCCACAATGAGAAAACCTTTATTTTCATTTGTACACCTCTAGGATACATGTCAAGACTTTGGGGACTCGCAGGAGTAGGGAGTAGAACCTTAAGACTTCCTCAATAGTTCATATCTCTACGAAATACTAGTGGTAAGCAAGACTTGATATGCAGTGCAATTTTGAGAGTTCAAGGGAATAATAGCTTTGTTTAATATTGCCCTGTGAAGGTTATTTCTATCATGAAATGGTAAGACATATGCTTTTTCACTTGAAACAATTATTTTTGCAAATTCATGGGGACTAAAGCTATCAAAATAAAAGGCTCTATGATGCAAAGGCTTTTCCCAACTTAAAGGTTAGAATGCACGTGCTTTAAATAACAACTTAAAGTGACGAGGAAAAAAGGGGCCTCTTTTGAATGATAAAATGGGGGCTTCACTAGGGGACTTAAGATGTCGGCACACAAATGCAGCTTATGATTTGATTGGCTAGGAACTTATACACTTAAATGTTGTAAAGTTATTTTGTGAACTCATGGGGAGAATCATAGAACAAAAAAAGATTCAATGAACCAAAGAGATTGTGTGAAATTTTGATGTGTGTCTAGTGGGAACCAAAAGAATGTAAGGCCTTTTAGCGATAGATTGAAATATACATAAAAATGAGATTGCTCAGTATTGTAACAAAAAGGACTGGTAAACACATGGGACAAAATTATTAAATATATAACTTAAAGGATACGAAACCTCGATTAAAGTTCAACAATGAAATATAAGAAAAGTACAATGGTTTTATATAAACGTTATGGTTTTGGGTAAAATTTAGGGTTTTAGGTGCCCTAATGCACAAATGTTTACATCTCCTTACCAAACTTAAAGATTTTTAAAAATTCAAATGACCAAAATTCTATAAAGGCTAGAATTTAAACCAGTACCGCCACTACCCTCCCTCATCAATATTTATGTCATCTTCCTTTGACTATCACTGTTTACTATAAAAGCAAAGAATTTTCTTGAAGACTACCCCTTTTATATAACACTACCTTCTTCATAACATGCCCATATATTAATATATGGGTTATGTTTTAATCATGAATATCACTTGTATATGCATACTACAAGGATTGTCCTTTATAATGAAAAACCACATCTTTTCACCTCTCTTTAAGTGTCACTAAACCATTTTTTTAGGGGTATTTGATACTACTTTAGTTATTGAAGTTTTCCACTTTCAATGGTGCATGTTCTCTTATAACTCTGTGTCATTAATGTTTATGACCCTACCCTCTATCATTTCCTACTAGGCTTTTGATCCCTTTTGTTTTTTTCTCATATATTATTCCTTGTATTTTTCCTTTTTCATTTATGATTGACTGTACTCATCATCATCTTTTGTACCTTTTACCTATGCATAGTCATAGTTACTTTACCTTGGACTATCCTTTTTATGGAATGCTCATAATGATATTCTCATCATGGCTATGTTGCATATGTCTACCCTTCTACCATCCTTCACAAGGGTGTCATTAGGTCTTCCATGTTCTTTATTTCCTCTACTACACTTCTTGGTAGTGCCTTTTCTATGCTTATGATAGCCTTTTTCTATGCTTCTTGTCAACTCTTTGACTTTGATTACTTTAAAAACCATTGCCTTTTCTTTTTGATGTGTCCTCTTGAACATAGGACTTAGCTATGGATTATAAAACTTCCATGTACCAAATGATTCAACTCTACCCTCATAACATTTAGGATTTTTGTCCTCATAGAATGTCACTCAGAATTCACTCTGCTACTATTATATTTAACTTTAAATTCCCTTTTTTACGACTCCATGACCAATCCACTATTACATTTCTCTTTGTTTCTTGTCACTTAGAGTCTATCTATTTTATTGTCATAATGAAGTATAACACTTGAAATGGAACTTTGAAGAATATTATCACTTAGTTCTTGTGTGATGATTTTGTATGATCATCAATCAATGCCTTGAGAACATAGCAAAAGCCTCCACCCTGTCTTCCATCTATCATTTGAAAATTTTTGTGACTATCCTTTGAGGTTTGTAGGGTGTCCTCTAAAGGATTGTCCTATGCTTTTCATGGATGCACCATCCTTTGAAGAAATTCCATCTTATAATCATGTTCATTGATCTCTTGTGGTTGAATTTTTTAATCATATATGCCAATCCTTCTCATTTAACTCTATGGTTGTCCCTTCCCATGATAAATTTCATATTTCTCTTGGACTATTGACTATTCAATTAATTTTTGAGAAAGTTTGATAACATTTTTATATGTTTCCTTTCACACCCAAAATCAAACTCCAAGTAGGTAGGCTTCTAAATATCCTTCCAATGGATTGTCAATTGTGGTGTTTGTATTGTTCACTATCTTACATATATGACTATGAATTCATGGTGTATTTACTTCTCCCTTTATGGATATTTACCACTATAGAAGATTTTCCTTTTGATATTACTATTACCATTTGACATTCTTTCCATTTGGTTGTCTTCAATCTTGGAAACCACTTTATCTACCCTCTTTGAGTTTTAATCTTTTGTTTCATTGTCTTTCTAAGAATAGACCTTTTCATTATGCATTTTGAGATTGTCTATATGCTCTTTCTTCTATCATGACAATATTTACGACTCTAATAATTTTCATGACTCTCCCTTTGTTAGGTTAGACTATGAATTATTTATTCATCGATGAACACTTGTTTGAAAAATGATTACACTTCCACAAAGAACTATTATTTCTCCTACCTTCTATTACTAACCATCCCTGATATCTTGAGCTTCATCTCTTTATTGCAAAACTTTCTCATAAATCTCAAGTAATTTATTATTCTTTCATAATCTTCTTTCCACTCAAAACTTCTGTTCTTCTCATCTTAGACTTTCCTACGGTCTACCCTTTATGATTCATAGTGTCTTGAAATTTTTTTCCTTTACTTTGTGGTTGTATCATCTTGATGATCATGCATGTGTATGTTAGAAAGAAAACATGTTATCCATAAAATATAGTTGTAAAGGTATAATGTATATCACACATTTTCCTTGCACATTTTCCTTGTGCTTGATCAAAGAGTTCTCACTATGTTGTCACTACAAGATGATATCACTACAAGTTGATATAGCAATGAATTTGACAAGGCTTTTTAAAACTGTAGCATATGTTTTCACTGTGTTGATCCTAGCATGGTTCACTGTCACACTTCTTTGACTAAATATTTTTCTCTCTATACTTTCAATGACTATCACTTTTTGTCTCACTGTGTTTTCACATGTCACACAATTCCTTATGACTGACTATACTTTGTCCCATTAAATCACTATCCATTGTCACTTCCATACAATTCACTTTCTTTACATTTAGTCAATATTTGAATGCACTGTCATCTTTTCAAGTGTTATAATTGTCTTTGATCCTCTCTCCTTGTATCACAATGTTTATCAACAAGAAATCTCTTGACCTCAAACCTTGGTGAAATTTTTTCATCTCACAAACTAAAGGTGTATTGTGATGTCAACTACTTAATATATGATGAATAAGAAAGCTTTCAACTCTTCCTTGTTCAAAGTATCTTGTGGTCATGAAACATACTGATGGGTTAGTCTTATTAGAGGCTCTTTTTTTCATATCCATATAACATTACCATATAATTGATCATTTAATTATGTCCTCATGGCTTCATTGGCT
This sequence comes from Sequoia sempervirens, assembly GCA_007258455.2. Taxonomy (NCBI): domain Eukaryota; kingdom Viridiplantae; phylum Streptophyta; class Pinopsida; order Cupressales; family Cupressaceae; genus Sequoia; species Sequoia sempervirens. The sequence goes on from VDFB02056351.1 coordinate 61,102,998, forward strand.
AAGGTTTCAACAAATTTTGAGAAAACTCAAGAAAATTTTCTCAAATGCTCATAAAAAATCAAGTTCTTCTCAAAGATTATGAATGTATACACACTTGATATGTAATGAATAATGGATTTATCAAGCTTTTAGTATTTTTCACATGATATACGCCTAAGAAGGAAATGTTAACTCACATTGAACCTCCAAATAGCTACTAATATTCCATATTTTCCACCACACATAGGTCTCTTCCTTGAAATACTTAATCAAACCAACATTTATAGGTATCCCTATGTATAATTATTTGGAATACATGTTAGGATGTGAAGAAAAAGATTAAAGGCTTGCAATGTGCCTCCATTTTTTGTAATGTGCCTTAGACAAAGCAGTTGAGTGCATCTTCCATGCAAATAATGGCGGAAGACTATTTCAATGATATTTTCCTCTTCAACTCATAACATCAAAGTAACAAGGAAACAAAGGAAAGATAGGAACCCTAAACTCCTAATATGTGGGTGAAGCCTTCAAAGGAAAAAAAATATTTTCTTCCCTCCTTTTTCCTTGGTGTGAAACGAATAAAAATTTGAAACAAAGAAAAATAGAACCCTAGGTCTAATGTGTAAACCTAGGATTGAAATTTTTTGGGTGTGATGTGTCTTTTTTTAAAGTTTCATTAAGATGGAGATCAATAAGTTGATTAGATTCACTTTTAACCATGAAGGTGAGCTAATCAGACCTGCATCTACATCTTATTGAGTCTAGGAATGGATTAAAATTAATTTTCCTTGATTAACCTAATTAGACAATGTGCCCTAATATGAGAATTGTAAGGTCTCTACAACTGCCACACTGAAATATAGATTTTCAGGAAGATCTTGGAAGGGAAGAGTGTTGTGTACCTGTCCTAAAAGTTTGGTGTTAGCCTAAATATGAGGATAGAGACACCCAAGGGTGTCTAAGTCCTTGTAGGGGTGTTCTGAATCTTTTTTCCAATCCTTTGATATCATATCTAAGATCCCTATTCCCACTTGTAAAGTTGTCGAATCACTATTAGACAATTCTATAGGTGATTTTACATGAGTTGAAAATTTTTAGTGCTTTTAATGCAATAATAAATCAATGGTCTTCAAAATTCCTTCAATTCACTTCAAACCTAAAATATGCACATTCAAAGAGAAGAAATTTTGTGTCATTTAGGGGCTTTCCTTAGTCAAACCTTGTGTTAATGTTTCCACTTCCACAATAGAAATGTCAATGGTAAAAATGGATAAATGATAGGAAGGAATGATGAATCAACAAAGTGTTGCAACTCACAACCCTTCAATGGCTTCCTTGAAGGACTAAATTCATACACATCACCTCAAGATATTGGATCTTGATTGCTTGGATGCTTGAATTGATTGGATACCTAAAACAAGGGTTAGCCTTCACGAACAATGATAACATAAACATAAATTCACATAAGATTTGACATGATGCTTGGATTTTGAATTGTTGCAATAAAGCTCTATAAAGCTGCTCTTGACTTCTTGATAGTGCTCTTGACAATAATTTTTTCAATGCTTTCCTAGATAGATTTGAAATGATGCAATAACTAGGTATTTAGGTATTTATTCAATTTCTTGCAAATTAAATCTTGATATCTGACATTTGCAATTGAATTTTAAATGTTAAAATGTCGACACTAAAATTTTCAAATTTGGATCCTGATAAAATAGGGGGACTTAGTCACCCAAAGGCATCCTAGTCCTATCCCTATTTTCCATAAAATAAAGGTGTCGGGGGCAAAGCATTAAATGAATGTATTTGTTCTATGCTTGCAATTTCTCAAAAATTATTAAAAATGGGCCATAGGATGCATAATTTGGGAAATTAGGTGCTTAATTAGGCTCAATAATTTATGGGGAGAAAAACATAGTGTGAAATTGTCAAGGGTGATAATTTTTGACACTACAAAAATAAATATAAAATGTTTTTTATTTTTCCTTTTTCGTGCCTAAGACTTCCAAAGAATTTGAAAATATTTGACTTTATAATTTTTTTCCTAAATGAATTTAAAGAAACTATATTATGGTGATAAATTATCAACATCTTTTGTGACCTCTAGGGGCATTTTTCTTGCTAAAACTTAAAGGACCGGCTACCTTCGACCATCCATTAGGTAAAAGAGTCAAGGAGACCTGTAACAAACTCAAAATTAGACTTGGCTACTAGTTGTTTTAAGTCTTTGAAACTATTAACTAAACACCTAAACAAAACCAAAACTTGCAGTCCCCTAATGGAAAAAGAAAGTTATGCATCAACACTTATTAGAAAGAAAGAAAACTATCCTAATATATACAAAGGACTGACCATACCTCAAAAACAATGTTTGAGGTGAATCCCAATGGTTGGGATTGGTATGTCTTCTCCATCTAGCTTAGACTTATACTAAAAGGAATTATAGCTTTTGCAATTAGAAATTACATAAGGCCCACTCCAAAAAGCATAAAAATTGGAATGTTTCCTAGGATTTCTCTTTAATTCATCCCACTTGAGGACCACATCATCTTCTTTGAAGATTCTAGGAGTTGGTCTCCTGTCAAAAGACCTTTTTACTTGTTCTTGGTGCATCTCCATTGCTATCATGGCTTGATTTCTAACTTCTTCCAACTCAACTAACTATGCTAACCTTATCACCAATGACTCTTCGTCTGACATCTCATGATGTTTGACCAAATCAAGAGTTGTAAATTCAAGTGAGATAGGCAATCTTGCCTTTTACCATAAACCAACATGTATGGTGAGTTGCCAATTGACCTTTTAGGGGTAATCCTATCAGCCCATAAAGCTAATTTTAACTTTGTATGCCATATCATTTGATTATCTTGAATGGTTCTCTTGATGATCTTGATCAAATTTTTGTTTTTGGACTCAATTAGTCCATTTCCTTGAGGGTAATAATTTGAAGATGTGTTCAAGGATTTACCATTCTTCAAAACCAATTCACTTAATTTTATACCTACAAAATCTAATGCATTATAAAAAATAATGGAATTAGGAGCACCAAACCTTGTCAACAAATCTTCATAAATTTTTAGGACAATGTTCTCTTTAGCCTCTTTTAATGCTATGCCTCAATCCACCTAGTGAAATAATTAGTGGTAGTGAAAACCAACTTGTGACCTGCACTAGTAGGTGAATTAATGGCTCCAATGAAGTCAATGCCCCACTTCATGAAGGGTTGTTCAACTTGAATGGGCTACAACAGAAGGGTGGCTAACTTTTCTTTACCTAAAAATAAGGAAAAAAAAATTAAATTTCCTTAACCATGCATGTGTATCCTTGAATATACTAGGCCAATAATAGCCCACCCTCATTATTTTTATTGTTGTGGTTCTAAGTGCAAAGTGTCCACCAACTGCTCCATCATAAAATTCTATAAGAACTTTGTCAATTTGGTCAATATCACTACACCTAAGAAAAACAACATGAAATATTTCTTAAAAATTATGTCATTCAAGAGTGCATATGGAAAAGATTGCAGCCTATAGTACCTTCTTTTATCCCTATCCATTCCTTGTGGACACTCACCTATTTGGATAAAATGAATCATATATTGCACCTAGCTTAGAGGAGGACTGTGTGCAGGTGTTTGAGAGTCTCCTTGAATAGCTATGACAACCTCTTTAAATTTTTCTTTGTTGTTTATTGCATCACAAGATAATTTTTCACACAATAATTTCCCTCATACCAACTTTGTCACCTTGATTTCTACACCATACTCCATAACCTTGGTAATCCAACCTATCCTCTTCTCATTAAAATCCTAGCTCAAAAGAAACTCTTTGACACTAGGATGAGAAACCATTAAGTAAACTTTTTTGTTTGAAATCACGTGCCTAAATTTCTTTAGACATAATAACAATAAGAACATATTTTTCAACAAAATTATACCTTTTCTCAAACTCTTCTAGGCCCTTTCCAAAGAAGGCTATTGGTTGCTCCAAACCTCCATAATTCTTTGGCACTAACATAGTTGAGATAGTGTCAAGACTTCCATATGCATACAAGGTAAAATCATTAGAAAAATAAGGATTTAGGAGAGTAGGTGATGTTGTTAATGCTTCTTTTATGCTCTCAAAACTTATTTTCCCTAGGTCCATTTGAAGATAACATTTTTCTTTAACATGATTGTTAGTGGTTTTAAAAGATCAATTTTTTTGGTATTCTAACAAAATTGATCCTTCCTATGAAACTTTGCAAACCCTTGTTATGAAATGGTAAAGGTAAAGATAAGATGACACTCACCCTTTCAAGATCAATTGTAATACCATGTTTGGACACCACATAACCAAGCAACTTAACTTCATGGACAACAAAGATGCATTTATTTGGATTGAGGGATACACCATACTCCCTACATGTGTCAAAAATCTACATTAGATGGGTGAAATTTTCTTTTGCATCCTTTGAGAAAATAGTGGTATCATCTAGATATACAAGGAAAATCTTATCCATGAGGCCCTTAAAAGCCATATCCAAGGACCTTTGAAAGGTTACCGCGATGTTAGAGAATCCAAAAGGAATTATCTTATATTCCATGGTACCTTATTTGGTGGTGAAATCTTTTTTGAACTGATCTTCCTCTTTAACTAAGATTTGGTTATAACTGAAAACCCATCAAAAAAGAGAATATCTTTGAACCTAATACAACCTACAAAATTTGCTCCATAGAAGGCAATGTATTATGATATTTGAGTGAATCTCTATTTAATCCCTAAATTTTATACGCAATCTGATTTATCCATTATTTTTCCTTATAGGTACTAGGTTAGAGACCCATGATGTGTGTTTAATAGGGAAAATAATACCACCTTCAATTAACTTGCTTACTTCCTTTTTCATGAGGTGTTCAAGCTTTGGATGCAAAGGTCTTTTCTTTTTCCTTACTCGTTTTGTATTTGGTTCCAGCTCAATAGTATCTTGTAATAACTCAAGGTTAAATTCTTTTAATTCATGTTATTTCCAAGAAAAAATTTCATCATACTCTTGCAAAAATGAAATGAAAGAATATCTTTCTTCATTAGTACACACCTTGCCAAGCTTAAGAAGCTTACCTTAGAAAATTTCAATGGATTCATAGTGTTCAACCTTAACCAACATGTTGGATTTTTTTTTCTTACTTGATCATCCATGTTGAAAATGGAATCCAAAGTCACTAACCCCTTTGGCAACTTGTTTGACTTTAGCTGTAGAATCTGATCCCCAAATTGTTGTTGTAACTTTTGTTGATTACTAGCTACAAACTCAACTTCTTCAATCCAAAATTTTACAATTTGTTTGTCACTATCAAACACTTTCCAATGCACCTCATTATCAAGAATGATGGCCTTACAACCACCTTTATATATTGTTGTTCCTTAGCATTTCTGATTTTCTTTGGAATGTCATATTCAACACCTATAGAAGCTAGTCTATCTACATGTTTGTTTTGATTTCTCGGTATGTACAACAAATTAAAAACATTAAATTATTCAAAAATATCCCAAAATACATGCTTGTATGACTTGAGCAAATCTTTCTTAGTCACATTAACACATCTTACCTGATTTATAATAATTTTGTTTTCTCCAAACACTTTAAAGCAACCAATACCTCTTTTCCTTGTCCATTCCAAGCCATGAATGAGAGATTCATAATCAATAGTTTTATTAGTACAACTGAAAAAAAATATAATTGTTGAGTAATACCTCTCCCCTTGAGGATAAATAAGCATAGCACCTCCACCAACACCTTTTTTGCTTCTTGACCCATCAAATTATAGCTGCCAAAGTTCATTAAATTGTTATTCACACTATTATTTTTCACCTTTTACAAGGTTAGAGACAACAAGGTCTTGTTCATAAATCATATAAATTCCTAACCCTACTTTTGTCATGTGATTGAATGGATTAGTTTCACAATTCTTACTAGCCCATTCATCTAAAAATAAATCTGGTATACCTTCTATAAGAATGTTGAGCTCTTGGACATTAGGATTTCCTCTTGTTCATGGATGGTAAAATTTTTATTAACAATAATAGGAACCTATGGTTCTATATGGTCCTTTGCTATAGGTTTTAATTTTACAGTCACCCTAGTGGCATACCTTGTTCTAAAAAATAGGCATGACCAATCAAAAGATAAATACCCCCCCAATTTTATGGTGAAATCCCTAGAAATGCATATGGAAAAATATGGTGGTAAATCTATTACATGTATATCCTATGGTATGGACAAGTTTGGGAAAGAATGCAAAGTAAGACTCAAAATTTTAATTATCCCAACAGTGCTTATGGTTTTCCCATCCAACTAGACTACTCCCTTTGTAAGAGGCTCATATGACAATCCAAGCTTATCCACTATCTATTTAGGAATCACTGAGCTACTTGCTCTAGAGTCAATCTTACAATTATGAAAAAGGTGTTGGACAATGATCAAGGACACATAGAATGGAGGTAGCTTGAAATCTATGGTCAAATTTCCACTCTTGATGTGAGAAGTATTAAAAAGTATAACTCTAGGTTGATCCTTTGAAGCTTCATTTGACAAGGTGATATTGGACAAAGCCTTTTGTAACAAATCCTTTTGACCAAGGAGTGACAAAGAATCCCACATTGACATGTTAACATTTATTTTCATATGCTCCAAAATACTGAATGACATTGTACTAACCTTTTTTTGTCCTTTAAGAACAACATCTCCTTGTGTTTGCAATGGTTGTGGTTGGGATCTTAGCTAATCTTTGCTTTCTATAACTTGACCTTTGGTTACAATTTAAAAATTTTGAGAAAATGAGGGACCAGCAACACCTTGGTGGCTTGTAGGAGCTTGATTTCCCCCCTTATCAACTTGTTGTCCCATATTAACAACCCTATTTTTAACTCTTTTATTGGATGTTATAGATTGGGAAAACTGATTTTGTTCTTGTGCATGATTTACCCCAAAAAATTCTTCACCTTTCCAATTCATAGGAGTGACATTATGATGACTATGATTAGGATGAGGGATCTGTTGTTCATGAGTTTCTTGGGACACATTATTGAACAACAATGTTATTTTGTACCATAAGGGTCTGATTTAGCATTCCATTGGAGCATGTGGCTTGATTGTAGGGATGATTGCATGTAAAGTATCATTCATAATCTTATTCCATATTATTTTGGACTATATAAGCTCTTTGGAAGTGTTGGTAGTGTTCTGATTATAGGGTTGATAGGGTCTAGCATTAAAATTTCTTCTTTGACCTTGAGGATCAAACTAGTAGGGAGGCCTATTAGGTTGATTGGGTTGATGTGGGATTTTATAAGGAGCTTGGTAAGGTCTATTTTTTTTTATTTTGTTTGTTCTTAATATTTACCAGATCATTACTAAAGGTTTGTAGTAGACCCTTTATCTCTTGGAGCTCTTGAGATTAGGCTAGGAAAACTTTTTTTTGGGAAGATGCTTGATAATCCAAGGTTGTTGCAATAGGTACAAAATCTACATGAGGTACTTACAGGAGTATAGGTGGTTGCATCTCAAGAAAAAATAGCATTGAAGGCCTTGGCAATTATTCCATCTTGTATAAGGTTATTTTATGCCTAGTATAGCAATCTCATATGCATTTGGGATAGTTCACCCCCATGGATTGTATCATAACTTATATGTCACTACTTAAAGCTCTTAATTAATACAAAAAATCATATTCATAGATGACCTTATTGTTTGAGGGATCCTATCCCATGTCTTCTAGATTTACAAGAGTTGAAATTCATCATATGTAGATGTGGAGCTCTCTTAATAGTGTTCAACTACTTTGCTAATGAAAGGTGGTATGATTTTCCTCAAATAGTCTACATAAAAAATCACCTAATTGATCCCAAGTGGTGATAGAGTTCACTGCCAAGCCCCTAAACCATTGTAATTTGTTACCCCTTAATGAGGTATCCATGAGTCTGATAGCAACATTCTTAGCTATAATATTATGGATTGCATATAGTGAAGCCATATCTCTGATATGTTCAATAAGAGTAGTTTTATTTTCTCCATTAAATAATGGAAGAATACTCAACACATCCATAGGTATATCATCATGTTGTTTCAATTTGAGTGGACTACCTCCATTAAAAGGCACAAACAATTGATTTCTAGGTACAACCATAGAAACCAAAGGAGTCTAATTTATGAACATATGTGGAAATTGCCTACTAGAACAACATGTAGAAAGTGATCTCACAATTAGTCTTACCCTCCTTCTAACTATTCTACTTCTTCTTCTAGGTGGAGAGAGATGCAAGCAAGAGAATGGTTATGAACTCCCTCTAGTTTTTATCCTTCTCATTCACTTTTACATTGATTCCTTCAAAACCAGAGCTCCAGAGTCACCTGGTAGGAATGTGACACCTCTTGAAGGCTAAAGTCACTATTGTACATACTAAAACAACAATTAAATGAAGATTGAATTGAACTAAAACTAACTTTTAGTCCCACCGGGTGTGTCAAAAGTTGTTGTCAGTAAAGTATGCACCCTTGTTGAGTGTAAAACTGAACTACCTAGTAAAACATGGGATCATCTTCAAGCTGTGGATAATCTATGATGAATATGAACCTCCAAAGATGGAAGTTCCCTTGATACCTCACCTAAAATCACTTTAACTATTTCTTTTACTAATGAAAAGGGGCAAAAAGATATAAAAAGAAACTATTGTCCTATAGAGGTGATCATGCACCAAATTATATAAAACATGAACCTGGTATTTTTAACTCACAATTTCTATCAATAAAAGGTCTTATTTTTCACATAACTTAGTTTTGAAAAGCTCACACATCATTATTTCATAAGCAGGTTAAATCTCAATTTTGTTGAAGGGAAACTAGGTGTTTTTCATTAGCTACAAACTGCTGAAAATAATAACACAACCTAACCTATATAAATTTTGTTTGTTTCTATATAATAATGATTTCAAATGAGACATAACTCAAATATTTATATGAAATAATGACAAAAATCACATCAAATCATTTTCAACAACACATAACACATGAAAATTGAGAAGGAGAAACTAAAGTTTATTGAAAAATAGGAGTTGTTGATGTACATAGTTCGAAATTTGCCTTGAAATTACTTGAAAATATGAAATTACATTAAATTTCTATTCATGGAATAATTAGTTTTTGATTTAGAGTGTAATGTTTTTCAAAAAAGAAACTTTTAATAGTTTACAATCCTCTACAAAAATGCAAGAATTGAATTGTAATGAGTTGAAACATAAAAATGTGGGGACCCTAGAATTAATACTCATAACCTAAGACACTTTCCATCATTTATATATTTTTATTTGGATATAGATCAACAAGGTGTATAGATTGACTATCAACCCCAATGGTGAGCCAATCAGACTCATATCTATATCATATTAAGGGTAGGAATTATTTGGAAATGATTGTGATTGATTAATCTAATTAAACTATATGACCTAATGTAATAAATGTAAATTCTTGATAATTGAAAAACATAAATAGTCAAGTTCTGATAGATCTGGAAGGTGCAGATAATTGTGTACCTACCCCAAATAATTGGTTTTGTTAGGCTAACAAGGATAGGGTCACCCAATGGTTGTTAAGTCCTTGTATGCCTTTTCTGCTCTACTTTTGAGGTCCTCTAATGTTGGATTTGAGCTTCTATTTTATGCCTATCTCACAATTGAAATATCATAAATAAATCCTGTAGGTGAGTTTCCATGTCTTGAATCTAGGTTTATGACAACAAATGCAACAATGCAAAATGGATCTTCAATCTCTCTTCAATCCACTTCAAACCTACAACCTACACATTCAGAAAGGGGGAAAATGTTATAAGGGTTTGCCTCAATCAAACCCCATGTTAGTGTTTCCACTTCCACAATGGCAATGTTAATGATAAAACCTTGAATGGAAAGGAAGGAAATGATGAATGAACACAATGCTGCAACACACCACCCTTCAATGACTTCCTTGAAGGACTAAAGACATACACATCTCTTCAAGGGTCTTGGATCTTGCTTGCTTGATTTTCTTGAATTCTTGAATGATTGAAGACCTACAAAAATGTTATCCTTCACATAATATGAACATGAACACACATAAACTTTGACATGATGTTGGATCTTGTTGTGCCTATAGCACACATGCCCTATTTAGAATGGGGAACCTCTCTTTTTTGTCTTCATCGGGTTGCTTTCTGCCTTTTCCTCATTTTTCATGCTCCCTATTTTTGAGTCCTAAGTGGTCGAAGAGTCATAATTTACCATCTTGAGTTGACCAAGGTTCACCACCATGGAAATTTCCAAGTCTTTTTCCTTCACGGAGTTCCTCTAGCAATTTTCCTTAAGTCTTTAAAGTTGGTGCCTTTTACCTCATGCGGGTCCATCTTTGTGGGTTTCCCCTCGTGGGACTCCATCCTCCTTTTGCTATTTTTCTCATGGCCAACCTGAGCCATCTTCCTACTTTGCAGGTCCTACATCCTTCATCGCCACCCATTGTCAAACTATCAAACGACAGTCACCCACCTGCCGCCTACATCGTGGGCCCTGCCTCTCCTGAGCTGCTAGTCATTTTGAAATTCACATCCACCAACCTCGCCAACCACCATATAACAATTAATGTAGTTAATTAATGAAAAAATTGCTATAAATAGCTAAGTTAGCCTATCATTTTCACTGACAACAGTCAAAGAATTTTTCAGAACTCTCTCCAGCTTTTGCTGCCCCCATTCCTGCATCATTTTCGAGGACGATTTCAAGCATTTCTTCATCGTGAATCTTCGGGAGTACCAGGTGATTTTTTCATCGCCATAGCTATGTTCCTTCAAAGTTTTATTTTAAAAAATTTGCAAAATCTTAAGGAAAAAAACCAAGAATTTCTTTAGGTAGCCAGTTAAGCAACCAAACCCGCACAAACCCATCTAAGAAAACATTGGAAAGCCTTCAAAATCAGCCATCTAGGGCCATGTGGAACTTAGTCCTCCGACCACCATTCTTGACCAACACTTTCACCCTTAGTGGGCTCGTGACTGCAGAATGACGCCTTCTTGTTGCTGTCACTGGTGAGATTGAACGAAAACCTAAGTTAGAGTCAGGGGTCTTTCAACCATTGCAGGCCCGCTCTTGCAGACTTGCATTTGTGGGAAGCCCCTACCTGCTCACTGTTTCTCAAACGACCGCCTCCTTCAAGCTCTCCGCACAGCGGGTCCCGCATGGCTCGTGTCCCCCATGCAAATATCAAGCCTTGAATTGTCTACGGGCCATTCTTTGCAGGTTTCTACTAGTTCTTCAGTGTTGCTCCAACATCAATCGTAAACAGAAAAGCTATCACTTCCCTCCACTTCGTGAAACCTGTTCATCCCATCGCCATCTAGATTTCCCGAAATTCCTAAGTCCAAAATCCCTTGTGGGCCGGGCTTTACAAACTTCCGTCCGTAGGTTACTGCTTCCCCTTCGCTATTTGCAAATAGCTAGGGAGCCCCATCCGTCCATGTTGCGGACCCCGCACTGTTCATTTCCTATTAGCCCTATCGCACAAAAAATGACTAAGTAAAATCCAAAGTGGGAATTCTAGTGCGGGCCACCGACTGTGGGCCATCGCCTTGTCGCTATCGTTTTTGGATGGCTATGCCTTACCTCCCACCCACTTTGTGGGGCCCAATTCCCTTGTTATCGTCTGAAGTCCCTACTGATAAAGATTGATGTCGAAGCCTTTTGCAGGCTCGACAGTACAAACTGCCAACAATGGGCTGCCGTCCCATCTTTGCCATCTCCAAATAGTTACCTCCTGGATGCTTCCCACAAGTCTCCACCTGCATACTCCTGAAAGATCAAACCTGAAGAGAGGAGTCCATGCCACCCATTCCTCCTATGAATCCTATAATGTAGGACTTCCTATGCAGACTTCTGCCTTGTCAGTGTCATTTCTAAACAGAGGAGCTCCAAACAACCATGATGACCCTAGCTTTTGCCTCTTGACCCACATGTAAAGTGATTGAACAAACACCTCCAAGGACCTCATGAATGATTCACCAACGTGCCTAAATTCCCTAAGACCTTAGCCTGACCTTGAATTTCAAATGCAGAGGGGTGAGTGCGGGTGGCCGCATGTAGGCCACCATACCCTTTGCATCGTTTCCCTACTACTTTCTCCAAAACAACTGCCAACCCAGGGAAACCCACATCCCTGGGCCTGTATTGCCTTATCTGCCCCAAAAAAGAGCCAAAGGATGAATTTTGATGAATATTATGATCTTTGAAAGATAAATTATCAAATCTAACATCTATTTTGTAGGATTTCATGGGAATTTCCTTAGATTTTATATGAATGTGCTCACCTTTCCTTTTTCTATGTGATTTATGGAATTTACTGCAGGACGTACAGGAGAGTCTACAAAGAAGGAGAAGAGGAAGAAGACAACCAAAGTGCCCAAAGGAAAGGAGGAAAAGGACTAGATGAAATACCAGTTCCACGGGGTGGAAATCACCTCCAAGGTCACGTCTATGTGGGACTCAATATCAGACACCAATCTGGGGCATGTAGACATAAAAAAATTTCAATGGAGACTCACAAGAAAACCCATTACAAAGGATGCAAGAAAGATTCGAAAGAGTGGTTTGGTCAAGGCAGCCAGCTTCTCACCTGCTCTTGTAGCTCCAAAGTTGGTAATGGCATGCAGGGAGGCTTATCACCATGGCAACATAAGATTATTGACCATGAAGGTAGAGTGTTAGTAGAATTATCAACACTATCCATAGGGGAAACATTTCATATCTCTACCTTTGACCCCATGGAGGAAACTGAGAAGGGGTATGCAGAAAATATGTGGAAGGCCAACCCCTTATGATGCAAAAAGCTGATCAACCAGCATTGGTTGAACAAGAAGAGGGGAAGTGTCACTAAGGTACTATAGGAGCTTTTCTAAAGTGACTTCCATGAAGATTACAATGATTTGGTTACTCTATTGAGCAAAGGAATGGGCCTCCCTTGCACTACATTCTTCTAGGAATGGATGTTCTACTTTGTCGAGGAAATCATTTGTGGAGAAACAAAATTACATTGGGCCAAGATCATTAGTGACATTTTGCATAATCAATTTGTGGTCGTGAAGAAGACTTCACAATTTTACATGACCTCCTACCTGGTGTACCTCCTAGCACAACCTTTACCATATAAAGGCCTCTTCATCACACCAAATCCAAAACCAAGAAGGGAACTCAAAGTATATGACTGGTACCCGCAATTATAGTACCAAAACTTCAAAATGGAGTACCAAAGAGTAAATGATTCCTTCATTGGGCATATGATCAAGCTCGTCGAAGGGGATATTCACAAAAGAGTCTCCCATAGTGCCCTCAGTTTCATTCATAGGTTTGGGTTCTTTTTTATTCAATTCCCCAAATTCATGTACATCAGAACGGAAGGCTTCTCCGAGAGGCCATAGAAATTTCTCCAGTATCCTAATGACTGGATGGTCATACTAGAAGTCTCCTGACAATTATAGCATGCTCATACTCTGCTGAGTGACAAGCATAGGGCCAACATTCCCTACCCTCTCACTTTTGGCCAAGGCATGTATGCCATTCCCGCATTCCAAGGTGTGGAATATTTAGAAAAGGAAATTGTGGAGTATAATCTAGATCTCCACATGGCCAAAACAAGAATGGATCCCTACGACAAATCAAAGAATTTTTTTTGGGAAATAATACGCCCACCTATCCCACATTGAAGAATTTTGTGCGAATTGTCAAGATGATAAGGAGGTGTGCATGTGGCACTATATGTGGATGACCACCCAGTTTGTGAAGACAATCAATCTCTCCTTAGTTCTCGACCAAATCATGGAAGATGAAGACACTTTCTTGGAGCCAAGGTATGATGCTATGGCTAACCTACCATTAACACTAATAGACTAGAGTGAAGAAGAGGTCAATGACCTCGATATTGTAACTAAACCAATTGAGAGCAGAAGAAGGTAATGGGTTGACACCCAAATTGCTCAACTTACGCTGTAGGGAGCCACATTAACATATGGTGAGCTTGAGGATGAGCTCGAGAGAAAGACAGATAGTGGGGCCGCTACTACCCCAACTGAGGAAGTCCCTAAGTCTCCTCTAGCCACAAGGTCAAGAAAGAGAAAAGAGGTATCTAAGTGCCAGCCTAAGCATAAGGTTTATATATGGAAGGCCTCAGAAGGTGAGACCTTGAAGAAAGCAAAGAAAAAAGGAGGATTTAGTGAGATGCCCATAATTCAAGAGGATCCTCAACATGAAGGTGAAGAAGAGGCTAAACACACATAATTTCCACTCGTCACCTCTAATCTTCCTAGTGTTGCCACCGTTGCTACTACTCCTCCTACATTCTAGATGCTATTGGTCTCATCCCCACCCACCATGGACATCTCTATCCACCTGGCCTCCACAACACCTACATCTCTCATCATAGTGTGGGATTCCTCCTCTGCTACAACCTCTCCACTATCATCCTCCTCATTGTCTCCTTCTACTACAATTCCCCTAGCTACTACAATAACTATGCCCTCCCTCACTCTATAAGAGGCCTTTGCAAGGCACATGCAAAATATACCCAGGGAGCTCTCTGGGGTATTAATGAATCCTATAGTACAAGTTGTGATGGACCAACCTATAGCTGGCCTCCCTATACCTCCTCTCATAGAGCAACCAAAAATGGAGGCTATGATGCAAATATCAGAACAAATGGAGAGAAGCCAGAGGAAGGCTGCCAAGGAAATAGTCGAGGAGTCAGAGGGTCCTTTTAAGGATGACTACTACAAGCACCCTGAGGGAAGAATAAATGTGACCATAGATGAGGTGGCCTATGAAGAAGAAAATGAGTCAAAATCTTCAGAGGAAGATATAGAGGCACTTAATGAGAGGTATATAGTTGAAACCTCTAATCAGGAATATGAAGAAGAGTTGTCCTAGCAGCTCAAGGATGTTGGAGAAGAAATCAAGCATGAGAAGTAACCCTCTGAAGAAGGGGGTTACATTGGTGATAAGACATAAATAACATAATAGCCTCCATTGGTTCAGAAAGATAAGGGCCCCATTTAGGAAGAGGAAATACCTCCTAAGAAAGAAGAGGAGGAGGTTGAATCAGAAGAAGAAAACAAAAATAGGCCTGAAGAAGCTGAGCTTAGAAAGAGCGCCAAGCTAGAACACCACAAGGAGCTCAAGCAAGAAGTAGAGAAGGCCTCATTGACAAGGATATCACCAAAGAGAATGTATCCACTGCTAAACTAGATAAGGAAAAGGATATACTAATCCAGGATTCAGATGAGGAAGAGGAGAGAACGAAGCTCGAGGTCCCTGGTCATGAGGAAAGGAAACCTCAGTTTGAACAAAAGGAGGAAGGTGATCATGAATTTCCAAAAGGGGAGTCTCATATGCCTGAGTGGCTACAAAAGAAGCTACAAAAGAAATCCACCATCCTCATCAATCCAAAGGCCAATCTTGAGACTATCTTGGCATGAGCATAGACAAAGGAACCTAAAGAGAAGAAGCCAGGGATCTATTCCCACATAACAATTGATGCATCTGGATCGAGGACTATGTAGATTTCCACCCCGGTAAAGAACAAAGGAGAGGGGGTTAGTTACAATATCTCCACCATCAACTTGGGCACTGCTACAAGAGATTAAAAAATAGATGAATTCCAAGGATCGGTAGCCACGATAATGGAGCAAATGAACAAGGATCAATCCTGCAAGTAGGAGTTGAAGGTGCAAGTGGCGAGCCTCAGTGCCTATATTCAATAGTGGACGTCCCTAGAGGAAGAATCCTAGACTACATCCTTTGCACCCTAGTTGCTATCCTAGGATGAATCCTCCAAGATGGAGAAAATGAGGAATTGGATCAAGGTTACCTCAGATTGGTTTAGACGGGTGCTATATAATGGTGATATGGGTATTGGCCATGCTGTCTGAACAACCAATAAGTTCTGGGTAGTACAAAAAGCAACTTGAAGGAACAAAGAGAATTTGTAATAACCTCCCTAAATTATATAGGATTATGTATCCTAAGCTTAAGGATATCCTCAAAATTCTCGAGAAGACCTGGGAAAAGGAGCTGGCCCTAGTGAAAGATGGGACTAGATCAAAGAAGAGACATCCTAGAGAGAGTGCTCCATAAAGTAGAGCTTCACCTTGAATGGGTCAAGGAACATAGGACAAATGTCGAGGAGTACCTAAAACTCATGATGGATTATGATATTCCCACCATCGAGCTAGATCCAGAGAAGATCAGGCCATATTTCCACAAGAAAATGGAGAAAGGGGTCATAGATTCATTAACATCAGACTTCATGGATTTTGCTGCTCAAGCCTTCGACCAGTTAGAGCAAGTGATCAAGAATACACCCAAGTGTATGAAGAATTGGGAGTTGATCACTGGAAAATCAAAGAAGCTATCCTTCCAAGTGCTCCAATTGGATATCATGGAGTGGAATAAACTTTAGGCACTGATGGGAAAATTTCTGGAGTATTCCACCATCCAGAAGAATCAAGGAAAGCCTGTCATTGATGATGAGTTCCTAACACTGTAGCTACATCCAAAAGGGAAAACCACTACAGGACAAAATTGTTATAGTGCCAGGCCACTAGAAGACAAAATAGGGAAAAGGACAAGGAATGCATTTTAAATTGTGAAATATTGGGGGTAGGTGAAACCCTAATTTGTAATGAATCTTGGCCACACAATGAGATTAAATCTTGGCCATTCATTTTTCTTTTGGAAAACTATAAATAGGGGGTGTCCTCTCATTTTAAAGGAGAGAGTTGAGTTGTTGTAATGACATGTTGCTGAAATTTCAATATAAATTCATTGCTTTTGGTGGATCCTTGAGTTTCTCTCATGTTTCATGATTCATCTCCTCATAGTTGATAGACTTGAGTAGATTTAATTTGTTGTTCTATGTATTTTACATGCTTTTAGTATTTTAGTGAATGATGTTCATTTATGTTGAAGAATACTATTGTGTCAATGCCCTTCCCTATTCATGATTTTTTTTGTTTGTTGATGATAAACAATAGTGTAAAGCTAGTTTGAACATAAATTCCTTGCTGCACTTAAAATTCATCTTTTATTCATGCTTCATGGTGAATGAACAGTTGAAAATCTGCAGACCTTAGAAGATAGCACTAATTTCATGA
Source organism: Sequoia sempervirens (assembly GCA_007258455.2). Taxonomy (NCBI): domain Eukaryota; kingdom Viridiplantae; phylum Streptophyta; class Pinopsida; order Cupressales; family Cupressaceae; genus Sequoia; species Sequoia sempervirens. The sequence continues at coordinate 61,120,174 of VDFB02056351.1, forward strand.
TACTATTAGGTGATTTGGTTAAGTGGAACTTAATTTTAGGAAGGTTGTCCACTATAGCATCCTCCATTATCACTGTTCATTGGTAGTTGCAGGTCTAGGAATTCTTACCTTTCCCTTCCCTTTTGACCTTTCTTTGAAATAGTAGTTTAGGCAAAGTTTTGGCATCATTGTAAAGTCAAATTTGATGATACAAGTGGAGTTTTAGACTATTATCTTGAACTTGCAGCACTAGAACATCATCTCATAAATTCACAAACTCCATTTAAGGATCCAATTCCCTTCAACTTAACATACATAAGGCTGCCTTGTGATTACCAGCAAATCACATCAACCAACTGAATTATTCCAAGCACTGTCATGACCCGACACCCAAGAGACCTTGGGATAGTTTTCTGCAATTTGTTTCTAGGAAATTTTCTTTCAAGAGAGGTGATGTACTTATTCATTACCTATGTTGAGAAGTTCAAAAACACCCATCAATAGATCTTGAATTATTGTAGTAATGCTCTGATATGCTACTCTTGAATGCTTTTGATAATAGTATTTTCTCAATTGTGTTCCTTGATGCTAGATATATTTCAAATGATCAAAAGACTATGTATTTATAGGTGTCTATCCAATTAGATTCTAAAATATGACACTCCATATTTGAATTTTGGACATTAAAATACCTCCAATAACATATTTGAATTTGGGTCATGGCTAAGGAGGGGGACCAACTTGCCCTTGGGAGAATGGGTTCTAGCCCAAAACTCCTAGATACACTTAATCCAAGGTGATTTAATGATTGAATGCATTTCTTTAATATTGGTTCACCTTTGGAAAATGGTAAAAATAAGGCTTTGGAATGCATAATTTGGAAAATTAGAAGCTTAATTAATTCCAATAAATTAGGGTCCAACACATAATGTGAAATTATAAAGGTATACAATTTTTTACACTACATTTAGCCCCCACTTTAGTGAGAGTATGAACTTACACTCAAACTCACACTAAAGTAGAGAAATATATGTCAAGAGGGGTTCAATTTTCCAAATGTTAGAGAGATAGGATAACTAAAGACCAAGGAGGGTGATCAAGCCCCCAATATCTAAGATCCTATGGCAAACCAACATAGGCACAAAGGAACATGCATGTTTCATATGATATGATATGTAGCAAGATAAGATACACAAACATACAATGCCAAAATTAATGCAAAAAGAAAAGAGACAGACTAGCAAGTTGTGTTATGCTATGTCCATGAAATACATTACTCACAAGGGATAGTGATGTTCAATATTCACTAGGTGAGCCACCAAGACAAAGTAAAATGTGAGACACACACTAGGTCTACAAGGTGGAAAAATGGAAAGGACACACCATTTCTATAGGTGTGTACCCATTTGTCAAACTATACCAAGAGTTATACTCCCTAATAACTTTGATAAGGTAACAAAAAAATGATCAAAATGCTATGCTAATTCTTACACTAGGTTCAGCCTATGAACAAAGTGAAGCCAAGAATGTCAATAAAAAGGCTTATCATCATAGTGGATGGAATGAATACAAGGCTTAACATCTTAACAAATGGGAAAAATAAAAGGCTTAACATCTTAGTGGACAAAATGAAAATAAAATTCTTAATGTCATAGAAGACAATATAAAAATAAAAGGGTTAACATCTCAGTAGACGAAATACAAATAAAAGGCTTAATGTCTCAATAGATTGAATAAAAATAAAAGGCTTAATGTCTCAGTGGATAGAATAAAAGTAAAAAGCTTAATGTCTCAATGGATGGAATAAAAGGAAATTTCCATAAAACCTCAAAGGATGTTGTAATAACATCACCACAAAAGGTCAAAATTGAAAACAATCAAAGGAGCCTTGCCTAATTCATAAAAGGTCACATGTTAGGGAATATCACACTTCACATCATCACCAAGACTAAAGGACTAACCAAGGAATAAAATATTCATGTCTTAGGGAATACTAAACATAGCATTACCACCAAGAGGAATGCCATATTCCAAGAAAAGATCACACTCTTGTGGGACATCAAACCTAATATCACCACAAAGGAGAGACTAACATAGATCAAGAAGGCCACACTTTGATTGAAAAGGTCATACTTCCTATGATATGTATTCCATCATTACTAAGAAGAGACCATTCCTTATGCAAACAATGAATGAGATACTATATTCCCCCCCTTCAAATGTTAGTGTACTTGCTACACTAACATTTTAAGGAGATAAGTAAGGATCCCTTAGAAGGAATACACCTAGGACAAGGCTACTTAACCCCTTGACCCCTAAGTGTAGGGACAAAGGTGAGCCCATAATGTTTAATATGTTGCTCCTTGCAAAATGAAGTATGATTGCATAAATTCTAGTTTATACCCTTATGGATGGCAATGAACATGTTGTGATACTACAACTACCACACGGAAAGGAGAAAACCAAAAAAATGTTAATCTATCACATGCTCATAGTGATCCACATAAGGATAAAATTGTTTGAGTACCCTCTTTAACACATGACATTCATCGGTGAGATGTCCAAGTGTTCTATGGTATGCATAATAAGACATGTTTGTAATTTTTCCCCTATCTTCTCATTAACGGATAGGTGGTAACATGACAAGTCCTTGGTTGAGGAGTGTTTGTAAGGAATTTTTAGTTTTGGTTATGGTATGCAAAAATGGTAGCTCCTTGATTTTATAAGGCTTGTGTTTCTTACTTGTTTAACCAATTGCTTGATGTGAAGGTAGAGGATCTTGGTAGCCTAATCCTTTAGTATCTTTAGATGGTATTTGTTCCAAGAGAGAATGGACCTCATGCTCATTGTGAATGTCACATCCTTTATTTTTCAAGATCCTAAAACCTTGGCCATAATTTTGTTCCAAATCAATGGGTGTATTGGTAACTTTATGTGCATAAGATAAAAGAGTCCCAAGTGGCATATGTTCCTTGTGGTTGCTATTAATGTGGTGCAAGGGCACCAAACTTACTTTATGCAAACATGGTCAAGTGAAGTAAAATGTAGTCTTTTGATAGTTTTAGGGATGTTTGAGTCTTGAATAAGGCCATAATAGGCCATCTTGTAATGGTTTAGTCTATTTGGAGTGATTAAGGTTATATTGTCATATTTTTGGAAAAACTGTCAATGTTGTCATATTAAAAAATTGTAAAAGTGCAATAATGTAACTTTTGGAATGCCAATGGTCAATTGGATTCAAAAGGTCATTTGAGAAGTTTAGGAAGTTGGTTTTGGAATGAAAAGGTCTATAAAGGATGTTGGAAATCGATGTAGCAAGATTATTGAAAGTTTTATTGAAGAACAATAAAAGAAACTCTTGAAATTTTGTGTTATTCTCAGAAATTTCTATTAATTGACTATTACAAGCTTTTGTACTTGCCCGTATAGGGTTTCATGTTCAATTTTGCATTGAATTAGGTGGGAGAGTGAATTGACTCCAATTTTCATTAGATTTTGGTGGATTTTTGAAGGATTTAGTGCATTTTTGTTGACAATTTTTTCAAATGGGTTTGTAAAGACAAAGTTAAGGGTTTGTGATCTACAAAAATGGATTTTCACCCATTCCACCTATTGTAATCACTATAACTTGGTGGAATGGGTGGTAGGAGGTAGATAAAGGTGTCCAAGTGATTTCAGGGGTGAGGGAGGTCGATTGGAGGTTTTGGCATGATGCACTAGGTCTGAAAATGGTGTATTTAGAGTGAAATTGTGAGGATTAAGAAGGGAAATGCGGATAAATCTTGAGGGAAGAAAATTTTGATGATAGATTGAGTTTGAGTAGACATAAATAAGGATTTTTTAAGGTTTGGTTAAGAGAAATTGAGTCTGGAGCAAGGATTTTTAATAAACCCTTGCCTAATTGGTGTAAAAGGAGGGTATAGTGTTAAGGTGTCTTAATGAGTGTTTCCCTTGATGGGACTAGTGGATTTTGAAGTTTTGAGACCTGAAGAGTGATTTTCCAAAGGAATTTTGGAGGGGCATAAATTTTCAAGAGGGGTTGCTTTGTAAATTTGGGCTAATTGGAGCCATGTTCAGTGTAGAAGTCTAGTTTCAGGAGAGTTGTTCCAAAGTAGGCCAATGTGGTTTTGAAATATGTTGCGTAAGGGGTTAATGGGTGTTTGAAAAGTCTGATATTTGGTTTTTTTGAGGATTTTTATGAAATTTATGCAGTAATATGTCCATTTGCAATACTATAAGGGAAATAGGTTGAATTTGAGAAAGAGTGATAAGATAGGGTTTGTTGGTTGGGAAATTGGTTGAAAACACTTAAAGTTGTGATTGTAAGTTGTTTGACCTCCCTTTATTGCATCAGTTGGTATCAGAGCGTAGGTACTAGATTTGTGGAAGAAGGGTTGCAGATTCAAGAAGAGGAAGGTAGAAGTTGAAAAGGCAAGATGCCTCCCAAGGTTAATGCAACTGCTAGAGAATTCTAGGAGTTGAAAGAAAGGAATGCTAGGTTGATGGAGTCACATAATGTTGTGTTAGCAAGGTTTGCCACCCTGGAGTCAAATCAGAGAAGAGGTGCAATGTTGGGTGATGAGAGTGAAACTAATGAAGATGAAGAGGAAGAGTTTAAAGAGGCTAATGAAAACCCATTGGACCCTGAGGAACATAGGATGACTAGGCTTCTAAAAGCAGTCAAAGGTGATGCACACAAAGTAAAGGTTGATTTTCCCATGTATGGTTTAAATTTGAATGATGAAGAGTTACTAGATTGGATTGCATCCATGGATAATCACTTTGAGTGTGAAGAGGTACCTAATGAACAAAAGGTAAATATAGAAAAGAAAAAACTCAAGGGACATGCATTGTTATGGTGGGACTATGAACAAGTTGAGAGGAGAAAGAATGGTAAAGAAAAGATAGTTTCTTGGGACATAATGGTTGGAAAACTCAAAGGTAAGTTTCTTCCTAAATATTTTGAAGTTCAATTGTATAAGAAACTACAAGGATTGAAGCAAAAAGAATTATATGTTAAGACTTATACTAATGAATTCTATAAGTTGAGCATAAGATTAGGTAGACAAGAGGATGAGGTTGAAAAAGTTTCTAGGTATCTAGGTGGCCTTAGATTTAATATTCAAGATGAATTGGTTGTGGCAAATCCAAGATCCGTAGAAGAATGTTTTCAGTTAGCCATTAGAGTGGAAGAGAAGTTAAAAAAAAGGAAAGATAAGACCACTAGAGGAAATGGCAGCAATCAAAGAGGTAGAGGATCCTTTCCTACATCTAAACAATCCAATGAAGAACAAGAAGGTGAAGGCAAAGGTAAAGAGAAAATTTCTAATTTTAGAGGTGGTTTTAGAGGTACTAGAGGCAGATTTGGAGGAGGTAGAAGTGCAAATAAATTTGTTGGTAGGTGTTACATTTGTAATGATTTTGGGCATCCAACATACAAGTGCCCTAAAATTTTTGGTGATACTTCAAGTGGGGGTGAAAGAAGAGGGGAAAAGAGAGTTCAATTTGTGCAAGAAGATGAAGGTGAAAGTGTCAATTCTCCAAGTCATGTTGTTGCACCAAAAGTTGGTGAATCTTTGATGCTGATAAGACAACTCTTGAAGGCCTCCAAAGAGAAGGAACCAATGCAAAGGAGAGATCTATTCATAACCACATGTAAGAGAAAAGGTAAAGTATGCAAGGTAGTGATAGATTCAAGTTCCTTTGATAATATGGTGTCAAGTGAAATAGCAGATAAGTTAAATTTGGTGAAAGTTCTTGATGAAACACCCTATAAGGCATCATGGTTGAATGATGATCAGTCACTTCTAGTTAATGAGCAGGCTTTAGTTGAGTTTCAGATTGGAGGGTACAAAGATAAGGTACTTTGTGATGTTCTACCTATGAGTTTTTGTCATCTATTGCTTTGGAGACCATGGAAATATGATAGACATGTCATGTATGATGGGAAAAAAATACCTCTCAGATTGAGAAGGATGGGAATGTGTTTACTTTGACACCATTGGTTGAGGATGTGAAGGAGAAAGGCAAGGAAACTCAAGTGATCATGATGGGAAAGAAAGAGTATGTAAAGGATGAGGGAGACAGGGATGTCAAGTTTGCAGCCATTGAAAAAGTTGCAGATGTTAGGACAGTGAATTTGAAGGATGGTGCATAGTTAGAAAGGAAAAATGATGAGAAGGAGATGTCAAAGACTGAACTAGAGAAGGTCCAAAAATAATTGTTTGTGAATAAGCAATATTTCTTGGAAAAGAGTGATGGAATTATGGTGGAGACTATGATTTTTCATATGGAAGCAAAAGAGGTCAAGGGACAATTAATTTCTGTCAAGAAAAAGGCTACTAAGATTGATAGGATAGTGGTATATGTGACTAATAAGGCAGTGATTGTTGAGGCTGAGAATTTGATGAAAAGGGTAGAGAGAAAAGGTGGAGTGAAACAAGTTGACAAGCAAAGGAAAGAGGGTGAGTTTGAGTGTGTTACAAGGACCCAAGAGAGTAAAATCAACACTAAGGTTGATAGAGGACAATGTACAGATGTAAAGGTAGGTTCTTCATTGATTTCAAAAGGTAGAAGACAATATGTTGAGATGGGACAACAAACAAATGGCATCAAGTTCAAGGATCAATGTGTACGTTTACAAGTTGAAGGAGCAACAAAAAAAATAGATTTTTTACATCAAGGGAATGTAGATACCAGAGGTGGAAAAATTGTAATTCAGTTTCCAAGGGACTTGGAAAAGTTTCAAGGTCAGGAGTATGGTGCAAGGGCACCAAACTTACTTTATGCAAACATGGTCAAGTGAAGTAAAATGTAGTGTTTTGATAGTTTTAGGGATTTTTGAGTCTTGAATAAGGCCATAATAGGACATCTTGCAATGGTTTAGTCTATTTGGAGTCATTAAGGTTATATTGTCATAGTTTAGGAAAAATTGTCAATGTTATCATATTCAAAAATTGTAAAAGTTAAATAATGTAACTTTTGGAAAGCCAACAGTCAATTGGCTTCAAAAGGTCATTTGAGTAGTTTAGGTAGTTAGTTTTGGAGTGAAAATTTCTATAAAGGATGGAGGAAATCGATGTAGCAAGATTATTGAAAGTTTGATTAAAGAACAATAAAAGAAACTCTTGAAATTTTGTGTTATTCTCATAATTTTTTGTTAATTGACTATTACAAGCTTTTGTACATTCTCGTATAGGGTTTCATGTTCACTTTTGCATTGAATTAGGTGGGAGAGTGAATTTACTCCAATTTTCATTATATTTTGGTGGATTTTTTAAGGATTTAGTGCATTTTTGTTGACAATTTTCTGAAACAAGTTTGTAAAGACAGTTAAGGGTTTGTGATCTACAAAAATGGATTTTCACCCATTCCACCTATTGTAATCATTGTAACTTGGTGGGATGGGTGGTAGGAGGTAGATAAAGGTTTCCAAGTGATTTCACGGGTGAGTGGTGTAGAGTGGCAGGGGAAGACAATCTCTTAAGAGCTTCTCTCAAATACTCTTAGATAGACTCCTTAATACACCATACAACTAATGAGCAACTTAAGCACTATTTTAACTCCACACACCCAAATGATATCAGGAGGCTTGGAAATGACTCAAAATATCTTAACATTGCTAAACTAAGCCAACAAACAAGACTTCTCACTAGGGAACACTCTTTCATCTATCGCTGCCATATTAGGCCTTGTAGCCCTTGTAGCCCTGTCTAATGGGACAGTCAACATAAAATCCTTCTAATGACTGTGACCAAAACAAACTCATTGGTTTTTGACACTTGATACTATCCTCCACAAACCCTCAAAACCACAAGTTTTGAATCCAACACAAAAGGCAACAAATGACCTATTTTCTAACGCTACAAGGAGGCTTAAAAGACACTTTTCAATGCAAGTATGGTTACCTTGGCACACCCCAACACCCCTAAGCCAATGAATACCTTCCTATACCTTCAAAAAACTCATTGCAACTGATCCCAGGTGCCAAAAAATAGAAAACTCACAAATCTTGCCTCAAATCAGATTTTTGCAACAAATTTTGGCCTGTCACATAGAGATACCAGGCCTAGGGCATCAATTTATTCTCACCAAACTCCATATTCCAGTCTAAAACCTTTTGATTCTTTAAGTATACTAAAATACCTTCCATTCCACCAAAAATCAGATTTTTCCTATGGTGGAATGGAAAGAAACTTGCATTTTCTTGATCAAACCCAATTTGTGGAGGGTTTTAGACCCACTTGTAGTAAAATGCAGATATCTCCCTTGATTCTTGATGAAAATGAGTCAAAAAACTACCAAAAGAAAGGTATTTCAATCCTCTATCGATAAATTCTAGTATCCTACCTGTACATTACGTAATATGGCCGTACCACGCATTTTAGCAGTAATTTTACTCACACAAAAATGAAGAAAAATAGGGTTTCTCTTATTCAAACTTTCTCCAAACCTCACCATCAACATGCCTAAACCAAAAGAGGCCTATTTCAACCTTTGAAACCTCTTTCTAATTCCCTCCAACTGATTTTTGAATTAGTTGGACGTTGGAAATAACTAATTTTTAAAATATTCCAAACTAGACTCCTAATTGCCTAGTTAAGGAAATTTATACTACTCCCAACAAGCTTGATTACAATGAACATTTAAAAGGTCATAAAACACCACAAAACAAATAAAAACATCAAGGAGACTCCCCGTCAAATACCTAGTTTCACTAAGGCATCCTAATTCCTTAACTTTCCTAGATGCACCAAGTTCACATGGTGAGGAAGGAGACCTTGTTATTACATCAAAACTTAATACCAAACCTAAAAACCTATTACAAAGCATTCAAGATGGTCCTTAGGACCTTATTTAGACTCAAAGACTCAACACATGACCTCATAACTCACTGCCTATAAAATACTTCAAAATACAAAGAAGAAGATGGGTGCTCCTACACCATACACACCACCATAAAAAAAAAAAGACTCATGTCTCATGAGTGAAGGTCTATCTGCACTCCCCAAGCCAATGTTGTCTTGTATTTCCTCTTGGTTGTCTTGGAAACTCATAACTGTAGCCCATTTTGTCATCTTTCCTTTGTATGCAGGGAATCTTGCTCCCTTCTCTAAGTTCAAGTCAAAAGGTGATCTGTTATCTATGCCCAGATCCAAACAAGTAAATATCCTCACCTTCAGGCCTTTGAACCATCCTTTAGCCCTACCTACCTTGTTTGTTATTATGTCTGATTGAGACTCCTCTTTGCTTCCTTTTCCCTTCATAACTGATGCAAGACCTACTCCAACCATCTTCATCCTTGTACAAGCAAGATACTATCCCTTATGACTTTGTTCTTCCCCATCCACTTGGTTTACTTTGCTCTGACCCTTGAAAGAAGGCATCAAACCTACTGCCTTTGCTGATACAGTCCCATATGTTACCGTGTTATCAGATTGTAGAGATCTCCTTAGACTTGACTGTCTTTCCCTTGCATAAACTATTATACGACATACCATTGTCCCAATCATAATTTCTTCCACTTGATTAACCTCTCCTTGTTTTGTCATTAGCAGCTTATCATGATCTTGTCTTAAATCAGTCTCCTTCATGGTCTTCTCAGGAATTTGCTTCTCCATGTGAGCATCAACCTTCACATTATGAGTTTCCACTGTCTTGGCACCATTCTTAGGTGTCTCTTTTTTTGTTCCAACATCATAACTCTGCTCCAAAATAGAAAAAAAATTACTCTTACCATCCTCAAGCTTTATTGGTTATTTTCTTCCAAAGATTATCACCTTAGCTTTGCCCTTGTCCTTCTCTTTTCCCTACAAAGGAGTTAGCTTGAAACTTTGATTATCTTTCCAAATGGTGTAGGTGTTTCCCCAACCATCATACATAGACTTCCTATCAAATTTCCATGGCCTTCCCAAGAGTAGATGGCAGCAATCCATTGGCAATATGTCACATAGGATTCTATCCTTGTACTCGCCAATCTAGAAATCCACATATGCTTGCTCATTCACCACTAAAGTTTGGATATCATTCACCCAAGAAACCTTGTAGGGTGCTACATGAGGAATATTTTCTAGGCTTAACTTATCTACAATCTCCGTAGACACCATGTTATCTTGAGAACCAAAATCAATTACTACTTGACACACTTTACCTTTGCATTTACATGAGGTTCTGAATAGGCTCCTTCTTTGGCTCAGTTCTTCTTCCTTTTGTCCCTACAACAAGGTTCTTCTTACCATGAGGGCTTCTCCTAATTTTGGATCTACAGGTCTACTTGATGAACTCACACTCTCTTCTTCATCTCCTTGCACATATTGGACTCTTTTATCACCTTCTCTTTCACTTCCACTTGCAGCAACACTAAACTTGTCAGGACACTTAAAAGAAAGATGACCAAAATCACCACATTTATAGCACCTTCCTACAAATTCATTTGAATATCTTCCTCTATAATTTTCTCTTCCACCTCTCCATTCACCTCTAAACTCAGTCCCTTGTTCTTTACTTTTCCCAGCATCTTCTTGGCCTTCTTTGGATTTTTTTTGTGTTGGAAAGGTACCTCTGCCCCTAGATGTACCTCCTCTACCTCTTACTTCCTTCTCTTGTCTCCTCTTCAATTTTTCTTCTACTCTCATAGCCATTTGAAAGCATTGTTTAACTAATTTAGGTGCCAAAATGCTAATCTCATCCTAGATGTTGTACCTCAAGCCATTCAAGTACCTAGCAACCATTTCATCTTCATCTTCGTCATGCTTAGTTCTTATGCTCAACTTATAAAATTCTTTAGTATATGATTGCACATCCAAATCCTTTTGTCTAAGATTTTGCAACTTTTTAAGCAATTGAACATTGTAATCACAAGGTTGAAATTTACCTTTCATTTTGGCCTTCATCCTTTCCCAAGAAGTAATCTTGCTCTTTCCTTGTCTCTCCCTTTCCTCTTGCATAAAATTCCACCATACCAAGGAATGTCCCATTAACCTTGTTTTAGCCTTCTTCACCTTATTTCCTTCATCAACATCTTCACTATCAAAGTAGTTTTCCATAGCCCCAATCCAATCCAAGAGCTCTTCACTATCAAGTTTTCCTCCATACATAGGAACATCTATTTTTCCATGTCCCTCCTTCTTCACATCCTTCAAAAGCTTCATTGTTCTTGCATCATCAGATTCCATCTCCTCTTCTTCACCAAGAGCTTCTTCTTCTTCTTCAGTTTCACTTACATCCTCTTCCACTCTATGCTTTTCCTTCCAAGCAGCCATCTCTCTTTTTAAGGATTTTATCTCCCTATCATATGTGTCAATTTTCCTTGCAACTACACTTCTTTGGGTGGAATTTTCACAATCCTTTTTACACCTACCTACAAAACCAAGTCAAAACAACAATACAAGATCTACTACTAGGCTCTGATACCACTTTGGTGCAAAGTGGTAGGGGAAGACAATCTCTTAAGAGCTTCTCTCAAATACTCTTAGATAGACTCCTTAATACACCATACAACTAATGAGCAACTTAAGGACTATTTTAACTCCACACACCCAAATGAAATTAGGAGGCTTGGAAATGACTCAGAATATCTTAACATTGCTAAACTAAGCCAACAAACAAGACTTCTCAATCGGGAACACTCTTTCATCTTTCGCTGCCATATTAGGCCTTGTAGCCCTTGTAGCCTTGTCTAATCGGACAATCAACATAAAATCCTTCTAATGACTGAAACTAGACCAAACTCACTATTTTTTGACACTTGATACTATCCTCCACAAACCTCAAAACCACAAGTTTTGACTCCAGCACAAAAGGCAACAAATGGCCTATTTTCTAACGCTACAAGGAGGCCTAAAAGACACTTTTCAATGCAAGTATGGTTACCTTGGAACACCCCAACACCCCTCAGCCAATGAATACCTTCCTATACCTTCAAAAAACTCATTCCAACTGATCCCAAGCGCCACAAAACAGAAAACTCACAAATCTTGCCTCAAATCATATTTTTGCAACAAATTTTGGCCTGTCACATAGAGATGCCAGGCCTAGGGCATCAATTTATTCTCACCAAACTCCATATTCTAGTCTGAAACCTTTTGATTCTTTAATTATACTAAAATCCCTTCCATTCCACCAAAAGTCATATTTTTCCTACGGTGGAGTAGAGAGAAACTTGCATTATATTGATCAAACCCAAGTTGTGGATGGTTTCAGACCCACTTGTGGTAAAATGCAAATATCTCCCTTGATTCTTGATGAAAATGAGTCAAACCACCAACAAAATAAATTTATTTCAATCCTCTATCGATCCATTATGGTCTCCTTCCTGTATAGTACATAATATGTCAATACCACGGATTTTAGCAGCAATTTTACACACATAAAATGAAGAAAAACAAGGTTTCTCTTATTCAAAATTTCTCCAAACTTCACCATCAACATGCCTCAACCAAAAGAGGCCTATTTTAACCTTTGAAACCTCTTTCCAATTCCATTCAACTGATTTTTGAATTATTTGGACATTGGAAACAACTGATTTTTAAAATATTCGAAACTAGACTCCTAATTGCCTAGTTAAGGCAATTTATAATACTCCCAAGAAGCCCGATTACAATGAACATTTAAAAGGTCTTAAAACACCACAAAACACATCAAAACATCAAGGAGACTCCCCTCAAATACCTGGTTACATCAAGGAATCTTAATTCCTTAACTTTCCTAGATGCACCAAGTTCACATGGTGAGGTAGGAGACCTTGTTATTACATCAAAACTTACTACCAAACCTAAAAACCTATTACAAAGCATTCAAGATGGTCCTTAGGACCTTATTTAGACTCAAATACTCAACACATGACCTCATAACTCACTTCCTATCAAATACTTCAAAAGAAAAAGAGAAGATGGGTGCTCCTGCACCAGTGAGGGAGGTCAACTGTAGGTTTGGGCATGATGCCCTAGGTCTTAAAATGGTGTATTTAGAGTGAAATTGTGAAGATTAAGAAGGGAAATGTGGATAAATCTTGAGGGAAGAAACTTTTGAAGATAGATTCAGTTTGAGCAGACATAAATAAGGATGTTTGAAGGTTTGGTTGAGAGAAATTGAGTTTGGAGCAAGGATTTTCAATAAACCCTTGCCTAATTGGTGTAAAAAGAGGGTATAGTGTTAAGGTGTCTTAATGAGTGTTTCCCTTGATGGGACTAGTGGATTTTAAATTTTTGAGACCTGAAGAGTGATTTCCCAAAGGAATTTTGGAGGGGAAGAAATTTTCAAGAGGGGTTTCTTTGTAAATTTGGGCTAATTAGAGCCCTATTCAGTGTAGAAGTCCAGTTTTCAAGAGAGTTGTTCCAAAGTAAGCCAATGTGGTTTTTAAATATATTGTGTAAGGGGTTAATGAGTGTTTGAAAATTCTAACCTTTGGTGGGTTTGAGGAGTTTTGTGAAAGCTATGTAGTAATATGTCTATTTGCAATACTATAAGGGAAATAGGTTGAATTTGAGAAAGAGTGATAAAATAGGGTTTGTTGGTTGGGAAATTGGTTGAAAAAACTTAAATTTGTGATTGTAATTTGTTTTATCTCCATTTATTGCATCACAATGTGTGCTTCCATTCTCTTTAGTTTAGATACACCTTTTGATTCAATTTCAGGATGTAAAATATTGAACATGTGAAGTGGTGGAATGATAGGAGGTGTTGGTTATTTACATGGGTTATTAGGCCATTTCATTGATGGATAAAAGGTTGTGTTTCTTTCAAGGATATTCAAGGAGTTTCATATGAGCTCTTGTATGCTTTCTTCATCTTGAACCAAGATGTCTATCTTATGAGAACATTCATTGGGAGGTGTAGGAACATGAATTTCATTATTAAGACTAGGATCATCACCAAACACACAGCTAGAAACATTCACCAAATATTTCAAGGACATCCAAATCTTACCAAAGCACATATCCATGGTGTATCTTTGCAATAAGATTCAAATTGGTAAACAACAAATAAGAGGAAGTCAAATAACACCTTTGAACAAGGCTACCTGAGGGTATTCTATCATTGAAAGCTATCTCATGCCCAGATAGTAGGACTGGTTCACCCCTGGGTGAATGGGTCCTAGTCAAGGGCTTTGAAAAATTAAATTTTGACTTGAACTAAACTGCTTAAGAACTTGATTCAACTTGTAGACAATTGAAATAGTAACTAAATTTCGAGAGTTTTCTTAATGTTTTCCAATTTAAAGCACAATGTTGAAAGTGTTTGAACAAGATTGAATGCAACTTTCAAATTTGAAATG
>VDFB02056351.1:61134527-61213068 GCA_007258455.2 Sequoia sempervirens
ATCCGATTCAAATCATATATCCAATTTATAACACTAAAATCTTACCGTTAGAATACATTTTAAAATGTCTTTCAAATCAGATATTGGATTTTATCCGATATCATATTTGTGGACCATAGAAAAACCCCGTGTGGGCCATTTTGGGCATCCCAACGGACCCTACATTTTGTTTGCAAGCTTTGCAAGTGACAAAAGCATGATTTCAGACAAGAAGAGACAAAGATAAAAATTTTGGAGCATCTTCTACTCAAATTTGTCACAAGCAATCATTTTTTTAGCATCTTTTATGAGGTATAATGGGGAGCAGTAGTCGTCAGAAGCAAAAATGTAAGAGAAAGCTTACAAAAGAAAAAATTGAAGCATATAGACAAAGAGATAGAGGTCATAGGAAGAGAAGACAAGGTATGTTAAATATTGGTGAACCTGAGCCCTATGGTCTTTCAAGTGAAGAGGAAATTGAATATGTTCAAGGTGAAAATGTTGAACATGATATTGAAATTGGGAATGAAAATGTTCAAATTGATATTGAAAATGTTCAAGGTGAAAATGTTGAACATGATATTGAAATTGATATTGAAAATATTCAAGGTGAAAATATTGGAATTGAAGATGTTGAACATGATATTGAAATTGGGAATGAAATTATTGAAATTGATATTGAAAATGTTCAAGGTGAAAATGTTAGAATCGAAGATGTTGAACATAATATTGAACCAAGTGTAAATTATGTTTCACTAAATTACATGAGAAATGAAGAACCTTGTGTGGAAGAAATACATATTCCAAATTCAAAACCTTCAAGAACCCCTAAATGGTTACTTGAAATTGATAAGAACATTATAAACAATTTTGAAGGAAAGAGGTCAACACGGACCATTCAATTGTGGGCTACAAGAGTTTTCAACCAATATTTTAGCAATAAGACATTGATTGAGCAATGCCAACTTTTTGTACAATTGCTTAAGATGCAAAGATGAGACCTTTGCTAGCCAAATTGAAGATTCGTGTGAACAAGAAGACTGAAAAAAATTCTATTATTGTAAAAAATATTTTTAATGCTCTCAAGTCTATTGAAAAAAATAAAAAGGAAAAAGATAAGAGAGCTACTCGAAGAGTCATTACAACCACCCTAGTAAGCCATCAATTGAAAAAGGATCACTTTATGAGACAAACTTGTATTGATTTTGACATAAATCATAAAACTTTGGATAGATCACTTGCAAGAAGAGAAAGAATAGATGATCCTCTTCAAAATGATACATGGGATTTTTCTGGGAGGCTTCCACGTGTTGATAAGAAGCTAACTGATAATGTAAAGCAGGTAATTCAACAATTTTGGCATGATAACTCTAGAGTATCACCTAATGCAAAGGATGTTTTAAAGTTAATAATTGGAAATTGAGACCAT
This sequence comes from Sequoia sempervirens, assembly GCA_007258455.2. Taxonomy (NCBI): domain Eukaryota; kingdom Viridiplantae; phylum Streptophyta; class Pinopsida; order Cupressales; family Cupressaceae; genus Sequoia; species Sequoia sempervirens. Next base: position 61,135,936 of record VDFB02056351.1, read on the forward strand.
ACACTACATCCTAAACATTTATTAGAATGAAGCCAAAAAATGTTGTTCAAAAAATTTATTGAAACACATCCAAATATGGAAATCTCACAAAGGACTTTTGAAGGTTTGAAGCGATTTTATTGTGTGCCTCTTAAAATTCGTAATACTTGTTATTGCAAATACCATGTGGAGTTTTCAATGTACCATGAACTATTATGCTATATCCGTTCTACTTTGCATACTAATGAAATTTTGAAGGAGTGTGGTGCAATGCATCTTTCAAAATCATCAAGGGACTTGCTAGATCTATTTTTATGTTCTAGAGATGATGGTTGTCTTTTCTATAGAAATGATTGTTTAAATGCGAAGTGCTCACAATGTGGTGGCTTGTCAAAGTTTGTTCAATGTTTTCATGAGGGTTTTGAACATAAATTTGGAAAGAAGCTTGTTGATAAAAAGAGATATGAGATAGTCAAATATACTTTGCAGAGTGGAGGTGAAGGTTCTAGATGTGAGTTGGTTACAAAAGAATGCAGTGTTGATTTTATTTCAGATTTTAAGGACAATATTTTGTACAAGTATGCAAGGCATAGCCATAGTTCTTAGTAGTTGGATCAACAATTCAGGATGTGTAAGGAATCTTTTTCAATTGGCACTATTATATTAGTGGTTGATTTTGCAGAAAACTACACATTGCAACCAAAAAATGAGTTACAATCTCAGTATTAAAATTGCATTTAGATTGCTATTTTTGTTAGTCTAAGCATCTTTTCTATTGTGACAATATAGATTTCTCATTTGACAACTTTTGCAATATTTTTGGTATGATTGATCATGGACCTGTTGTAATAATAACTAGCTTTGATCCTTTAAGAGAGGTATGTGACATATTACAATAATATAGATTGGTTATTGTAAGCATCTTTTATAGTTTGCATTACCATCTCATAATCAATTACGTTATTTAGAATAATATAGATTGATTATTCTAAACATATTTTATAGTTTGCATTACCAATTCATCATCATTCAAGTTGTTTAGAATAATATAGATTTGTTACTCTAAGCATCTTTTCTATTGTAACAATATAGATTTCTCATTTGACAAATTTTGTGATATTCCTGGCATGATTGATCATGGACATATTACAACAATAGCCATTTTTGATCCTTTTGGAGAGGTATGTGACAAATTACAATAATATAGATTTGTTATTGTAAGCATCTTTTATAGTTTTCATTACCATCTCATAATCAATTAGGTCATTTAGAAAAATATAGATTGGTTATTCTAAGCATCTTTTCTATCGTTCGTAGTTTAACTACTAATTTGATAGTTTGTACAGGTGCTTGTCACTCCAGAATGTCAACATGCTACTCTTGTGGAAGACTGTGCCTTAAATGCCTCCAATAGGTAAAATTTGTAAAATTTGAATTTTCAAATGTGAAACAATGTAAAAAGGCCATAACTGTGCATGGGCATAATCTATATCGACTGATGTTTTTTGAAATATGGGTCAAATGTTTGGCATTGTATAAAGGGTATGTATTTTGGAAACTCATAGGTTGAAATAGTCATACAAGTGTATGCTTTGTTACTATTATTGGGACAATTTTGTAAGAGATTTTTGTACTTAATCAAGCTACAACTGGAGGTCTTCTTCTTGGTTGTTTCCTGTTGGTATACTCATTTGAACCAGGTTTTATAATATATCCTATTTATATATAATAAATTACAGTGGCTTGCCACTTTTGCCAAAAAAAAAATGTAAAAAGGTCATATGAAGGTCATTTCCAATGTAATTGAGTCTTTGATCTTATAGAGTAAGGAGTTAACTCTCTTTTGAAAGAGATTTGAGGTCATTTCATCAAGAATAAAATTTTTGGGAGCATATTTACAATGACTCGGTCTAAAAACTTCCATTTAGGGGTTCGAGAGTCTAATCAACAATTCAACACTACTCCACCGATTGGATGCTTGGATGCTTTCTAGCAAACTCGAAACAAGGTATTTGGGTGTGCATGATGTTCAAGTTGATTGGGTAAGAGTTAGGTGGCTTTAAACAACACAATTACAATTCAAGATGATTCAAACTCCAATTTGGTCCTCAAACCCAAACTTGGGTGCAACTTCACTAAAACGGTTACTCTTCCTAGTAGGTCTGTAGACCTCTTTTGCTCACTTTTCACACCAAGGACTGGCTCAACCAACCAACCCTTGACACTTTCAAAACTTCAGTAGGTTCCTTTGAAACAAAGGCTTCAAACTAGCAATCTTTTGTTGTCCAAGACCCCAAAAATAGGCCCATTTTACAAAGAGACTCATATTTAAACACTTCCCAAACCTGAAATTTTGATGGGGAAATATTAAAAATCCTCCCAAACTACCAAAACCACATTTTTTTTGGTGAGATATGCTTTCTAAAGCTCTATTTCAACAAACCCTCATTTTTAGCAACTTTCATGAGGTTTCTAAGGAAATCAATGTTTCCAACCTTTCCACACCCTATAAACTCATCAAACACATCTATTAGGACCTACAAAAGATTGATCCAACCTTAAATCTTGTTGCCCCTACATTTCATTGACATTAGCATGTTGTAACCACCATTTTTCACCTAATTTCACTCATTTTTGTCATGCATGGCAACTCACCAACTCAACTACAGACCTTTCCAGCTCTTTAAACCCACATAGTCACCTTATACAGTCCTAATAACATCTACCATGGCCATACCATTGAGCTATAGATTGTACAATAGATGGTATGGCCTTTTAGCACTTTGGACTCTTAAAGGAAATCACTGGTCCAATGTAGCTCGGAGTGATTCAATGTATTTGGGTACAAAAGAGGACCATACCTAACATAAATGTACCCATCCGAACGTGTTGGAACAATTCGTTTGGTCGTAGGAGTTGCAGAATGAAAGTTGCACCACTTTGCAACTTTACACTACTTGCATTTGATAACTTTTTCCTCAACTGAAAACTTGTCACCACAAGAAAACGCCTCTGAGATAGAAAAAATTGAGAGACGTTATTGTAGAGGGTCCCAACACAATCCCATAGTCTAAAACGTAGAGTCTGTAAGTGTCATGTTTTTTGAGAAATAGCCCTTCAAAGATTGTTGTCTTTTAACACTTTGAACTCTTAAGGGAAATCGTTGGTCCAATGTAGCTCAAAGTGATTCAACATATTTGGGTACAAAAGAGGACCATCCCTAGTGTAAAATTACCCATACAAATGTGTTGGAATAGTTTGTTTGGTTGTACAAGTTGCAGAATGAAAGTTGCACCACTTTGTAACTTTACACTGCTTGCATTGACTTTTTCCTCAACTGAAAAATTGTCACCACGGGAAAATGCCTCTGAGCTAGAAAAAATGAGAGAGGTTATTGTAGAGGGTCCTAACACAATCCCATAGCCTCAGACATAAAGTCTATAAGCATCACAGTTTCTGAGAAATAGCCCTTCAAAGATTGTTTCCTTTTAGCATTTTGGACTCTTAAGGGAAATCGTCAATCCAATGTAGCTCGAAGTGATTCGGCATATTTGGGTACAAAAGAGGACCATCCCTAGCGTAAAAATACCCGTCTGAATGTGTTGGAATAATCTGTTTGGTCATACAAGTTGCAGAATGAAAGTTGCACCACTTTGCAACTTTACACTGCTTGCATTTGACAACTTTTTCCTCAACTGAAAACTCTTCACCATGGGAAAATTCCTTCGAGATAGAAAAAACTGAGAGAGGTTATTGTAGAGGGTCCCAACATAATCCCATATCCTCAAATAGAGATTCTATAAGCATCATGGTTTTTGAGAAATATCCCTTCAAAGATTGTTTCCTTTTAGCACTTTGGACTCTTGAGGGAAATCGTCGGTCCAATGTAGCTCAGAGTGATTCGGTGTAATTGGGTACAAAAGAGGACCATCACTAGCATAAATGTACCCATCCAGACGTGTTGGAATAGTCTATTTGGTCATACGAGTTGCAAAATGAAAGTTGCACCACTTTGCAACTTTACACTACTTGCATTTGACAACTTTTCCCTCAACTGCAAATTTTTGAGAATCAAAATTACTTTTGATTGTCATGGCATTCCGTGACCATGAGACCTCATTTCTTTGAGGCATTTTTTCAAACAGTTCATTTCCTTTTCTGTGCTATTGCTTACTATTATGCTTTGATAGAATTTTTCCAAGCATCCATAGCTTGTTCAAAAGCACCTGTTTTAGACTTTTAGCCATAGCAACAAGGCAGTGAATTGTTTGATAAAATACTTTGGTAGAAATGTATGAAAAATGTGGTAGCATATACAATTTAGTGAACTATTTTAAAAAATTCATCAAATAAATGTGGCCTCATGGTGATGGAATGCCATGACAGGCACATTGAGACCACATTTCTTTGAGGCATTTTTTCGAATAGTTCACTACCTTGTCTATGCTATTTCTTATTATTATGATTTGATAGATATTTTCTGATGCAAGGAAAGGGGTGGAAAAGGTCACAAAAACTCAAACTAACACAACTTCAAACTTTGATGAAGGCTCCAAACCCAACAATGGGGTTTTGCACCATTTCAGCTATTCACCAACTAGGGCACCTATACCTAGTTTTCATTCAATTCCATTGTAGATGATGGAAAAAAGATAGGACTAGAAACTTTTTAATCACTCTTTAACACATATTTCAACATATCAAAAAGGTTCATGATGTTACTTTGGAACAAATTGGTCTAATCTAACCTGCAACGCTATAATTAGGCCTAAATAGGCCACTTTTACAAAGGAGGTGTGCTCAAATTAACTCACAGACTCCAAATAAATCACTAACAGACTCCTTGGGTGGAAAAACATAGGAATACACCATTTATTTGACAAAATATTATGAAAAAGCTATTGATCCACACTAGTCTCTTGATTTCCTAGCTTAACACATGAGAAAGGGCTCGATCAAAAATCAATGAAACATACTTGCTAGCCCTGCAACCAACAAAATATGATAAATCACCCCAAAAATCATCATTCCATTGGTTTTCACAAAATTCCAATGGTGGAATGATGAGATTTTACATTTTTACTAATCTCAACCCTTGAAAATGAGGGTTTTAGACCACCCGACAAAAAAATACTTAGAACTAATTCAATTTCTGATGAAATCAAGCCAAATAAGAATCAAATGAAAGATAATACATATATATAAATAATCCAAATGATTTTCTAGTGTAAAGCTTCCGTACAAAACCATACTAAGCTCAACAAGTTCTGAAAAACACACAAATTTCGTAGAAAAATAGAGTAAACTTCTATTATTCACTTCAAAATCATTCAATCTTCATGCCTCGAATAAGTCGGAGGATTTTCAACATATTTCCCACCATATTACATCAGTTACAAGCAATAATTTTAGTGGGAGAGCATTAATCCTCCTCTAACATTCAAAGTTGACAAGTTGTACAAAGTAACTTCAATACTATTTTTAGCATCTTTTCAAAAAACTGCCAACTTTCACTCTTAAATGACTAACTGACCCCATAAGGCCTTTATTGCAATATTTTTGTTCTAACAAACCTTATTAACAACACACAATAAAACTAAAACTCAAAAGTTGACTCACTAATGGTGCAGGAGCACCTGCTTATTTCAATGAATTTTCTCTAGTTGCTACATGAAGAGTTGGGTCTTGGTAATGGAGTCTAAGTTTTTTAGGTGTTTTGTGTCTAAATAGGGTCAATGAAGGCAATTTTTTATGTAATTCATAACTTTGGGGTCTTTTGAGACCATATTGTAAAAGTTGTAAATCTTGTTAGAAAAGCTATCAAGTTTGATAAAAAGTTGTCAAGATAGGTTGAATGTCATTTTTTTTAGTGTGTGGTTATTTTTTTGGATTCAATAAGGTCAAAGTAGACCATCTCTATTTTTTTAGGAGTCTAGGAGGGTCAAATTGCAAAATAATGCAAAATGAGCAAAAATGTTGTCAACAAAATATCTAAGAAGTGCAATTTTGTACTCCAACAACCATAAGGAGTTTGAAAATTGGTTGAAGTCAGTTGTGGGATGGTAGTTGGTGTCTTTCATGTTTAAAAATTCCTCTTATGTTTTAGTTTTAGGTTGGAGAAACCAAGTTTGAAAGAGAATCAATAAAATCTCGTTATCTACATGCAATTTTTTGTGTTTTTCCAGGATTCTTGAAGTTTCTTGGTACTATATGGTTTTGTACAGTGTGGTTGTGATTTATTTTAAATGGAAACTGGTGGGTAGTAGATTTAAATTCTTCACAAACTTGGTTTGAAGTAATTTCATTCATTTTTGTGCATTTAAGAGGCATTTTACTGGAGGTCGGTCTGTGAGCCCTATTCCAAGGGTTTGAGTGCATTTAAAATGGAGTTTTAAGCCTTCCACCCACTATATGATGTTGTAACTCAGTGGATAGGATTATTTAGGATAGATAAACATGTTTTCATTGTTTCTTGTGCAAGGGAGGTCAAGATTATGATTTTTGGTGATGCCCTAGATGGCATTTGGGGTGTTTTTACATGAAAAAGTGAGGTTAGAGAGGGTAAAAGTGGGAATTGTTTGAGGGAAGTCACTTTTCTTGCTCTTTTAAGCTTGTGTAGGGTTATTCAAGGGTGTTGGAGTTGGTGGTAAAGTCTAGGGAAGTCTGCAAGTAGGTTTTTCAATAAACCCTTGCCAAATTTGAGCAATTTGAGGGTTTTGTGGAATAGGGTCTTAGAGGGTGAGTTCCAAAGGATAAATGGGAAAATTTGAGGTTTTTTCATCTGCTGAGTGCTACCACAACAATTTTTAGGGTCTGTGAAGTGTTCCAAGGGTGGTTTGGAAATTTGGCCAATTTGGCTAGGTTGAGCAGCGTAGATTGCATGATTTGTGAAAGTTGTTCCAAAGGAGTCCTATGTGAGTTGGAAGTATGTTGAAGTGGACTAAAATGGGTTTCTATAATGATGATTAGTTGTAGGATTTGTTAAAGAGATCTAAGAGTTAAGTTAAGAAAATTGGAGTTGCTGACCTACAAGCTTATCTAGGTGAAAGATTGGAAAATAAGTCTAGATTGAGTTTGTAAAAAGAAAGGTGGTTAGGAATCCCTTGTATTGTGAAATTGAGTGGTTTTCCATCCTTGGTTGCATCAAATAACCATCACCTAGTCCTCTATTTACAAGGTGCTCCTACACCATTTTCCAAGCATCCATAGCTTGTTTGAAAGCACATGTTTTAGGCTTTTAGCCATAGCAGCAAGGCAGTGAACTGTTTGATAAAATGCTTTGGTATATGTATGAAAAATGTGGTAGCATATAGAAGGCAATGAATTTTTTGAAAAAATGCTGCAAAAAAATGTGGTCTCATGGTGATGGAATGCCATGACAATCTATAGCATTTTTCTTATCATGAAATTCTATCACCATGAGACCACATTTCTTTGAGGAATTTTTTTTAAACAGTTCATTGCCTTGTCTATGCTATTGCTTACTATTATTCTTTGGTATATTGTTTCCAAGCATCCATAGCTTGTTCAAAAGCACCTGTTTTAGGCTTTTAGCCATAGTAGCAAGGCAATGAAATGATTGATAGAATGCTTTAATAGACATGTATGAAAAATGTGGTAGCATAGACAAGGCAATGAACTGTTTGAAAAAATGCCTCAAAGAAATGAGGTCTCATGGTGATGGAATTCCATGATAATCAACAAGGCAGTCAACTATTTGAAAAAATGGCTCAAAGAAATGAGGTCTCATGGTGATGGAATTCCATGAGAATCAAAATTGCTTTTGATTGTCATTGCATTCCATCATCATGAGACCTCATTTATTTGAGGCATTTTTTCAAATAGTTCATTGCCTTGTCTATGCTATTGCTTACTATTATGCTTTGATAGAATTTTTCCAAGCATCCATAGCTTGTTTGAAAGCAGTTGTTTTAGGATTTTAGCCATAGCAACAAGCCAGTGAATTGTTTGATAAAAAGCTTTGGTAGACATGTATGAAAAATGTGGTAGCATAGAAAAGGTAGTGAAATGTTTGAAAAAATTCCTCAAATAAATGTGGTCTCATAGAATGCCATGACAAGCAAATGCAATTGATAGCTGCTCCTAGTTATTAGTTATGCAATGCGAAGTAATTGCATAACTGCTTAGGTTGACTTTGTAAAAACTATATTGTAATTGAAATTTTTTCATCTATCAACATCTAGTTGTTAGTTATGCAATGTGAAGTAATTCCTTTAGTTTGAAAGATGTGCAATGCAATGTAATCAGCAATATGAATATAAACTACATAATATAACCATTATTTTTTATGCTATTGTACATTGATATTTAACCATTGCTCAAGATTAAATTTTTGAAGAGTTTAATCATGCACATGAGGAACAAATTATTTCGATTGTCAACTTCTATATATCAAATTATCCAATAATCAAGTGTTTGTCCATATACAAAAATGGCATCAATGCCAACTCAAACAAAGTTTTACAAAATGTGGCATATGCCATCTTGATATCTATTCAAAATTTACATGCCAAAATATTTATCTCATCCTAAACTACCGGTGGATCATCAAAATGGAGCCTCTTTGAAGCCCTCTTTGGCTCTAAAGGTAGCTGCACAAGAAAAATTCAAACCACAATTGAGATTAGTTATACTATATAATTTAAAATTGAATAATTAACATCAAAATCAGTATACATTGAATTATAATTGAACTCTAAAATTGAAACCTTGATTACCTCAAATATACGTCTCTTCAAAGGGTTAGGAGTCCTAGAATATGCCCCTATTAAAGAACCAATCAAACCAACTTTTGAAATGTCAATCTATATATGTGAACAAAAACATAAAATTGATACAAGTTAGCATACAATTGTCGGTAATAGGAACATATTTACCAAACACAAAATAAAATAAAGACATATCTCTTTAGGCATCTCTTTTTATTTATCTCCTTCAAGTGTTTCGACACCTCCTCCTTGAGGTGTTTCAACACCTACTCCTTGAGGTGTTCCAATACCTACTCCTTCAAGCATTGTGACACTTGTCAGCAAGGATGTGTAGCTCATAACTGCTTGTACATAAAAATGACAAGTACATATGAAACTACTAATCTATGTCGATGTATGTATAATCAATATAAGATCTTCAAAATATTAATTCAATCGAATTTGAGTTCAATTGACTTTCCCTTATCTACCATTGCACCTCCATAGTCTGGATAGCACTGCACCTTGCTCGCACTAGGTGTTTCCTACAAGAGGAAAATAAGATAAACATATAATTTAATATATAATTTCAATAATGACAATTGAAATGACAAGAAAGTATATAATAAAAAAATGTAAACAAGTGAGTGTGAAAATATATACCGCACGCATGTTGAGGCCAAATGAAATGGCCCTAAGGGTGCTATTAGTCACCTGTGTAAGCTCATCCTCAGACATCAACTATTAAATAGACCATGTAAATAAATATTAGTACTTGATACTATCTCTTATTAATATTCATTTAAAAACAAATGCAAGTTATGAATTTACAACTTAAATCTTACCTTTGTAACTATTCCAACGTCTCCCTCTCTAGCAGGAGAGGACTCTATAGGGTGCACTCCAATCCACTATGTTTGATCTCCTATAATGTCCACATCATGGAGGTCATAATCAAAAGTGTCCAAGGGATGCTCAGCAAGTTGTACAAGAGGACCCAAGCATATCTGGTGGCACATAGTGCAAGTATGTGGCACACAGATATGTAGAGCTAAGGAGGATGATGCAGTAGCACTCGATTCATCACCAACATCACCAGCATGTGGTTGATCTGTTGTAGCAGTATGGGAAACCAAAAGATCACTCAAAGAGTGAATAGCCTAAATATTTTGTGTGGTTGCATCCTCGATAATATCTGGATGATGTATTAGAGATGGTTGACGAAGGGGAGGAGGGGGAACATATGGGCCCTAGACTACTCTAACTAACCTTGGTCTATCCTGGGGCATACCTCCACCGACGCCTTGGAATGGTTTAATGTCAAAGTAATTGACATGATGCCCTAACACAAACTCAACGTATAATTTTTTAATAAAGTAAAATGGTACATCAATATTGTTGTTGGGTGGTTTATCAAAAACCATCCACCAATGATCCCAAAATTTATCTACAATATCCTTATCCGTGCACCATTTTATAGAAATTTTTGGTTTATTAACATTAACTAGCAGATCGGTGTGAGGGTCAACAAATAAAGAGGCTATTTGGGCTTTTGTTATTTTGAGATCTTTCACATCTTCATAAGACAATCCACAGGAGTAATATTACCTCATTGTTTCTTTCCATGAAGGAATGGCATTATGTTGGGTGGAGAGGTTTTCTATCTTTTTAATTATTTCCTTCAATGTATTTGTCATTTGGGATAATCAAGGGATTGTCTTATAAACATCACAAATGCCCCTCAATTGCTCCAATTTTTCACCAATTAACTCTTCAATTGATGGGCGCAAAGGTGGTGGAGAGTTTGGCATTTGTTCATTTTGATTCTTAGCCATAATACCTTATTTAAGTTCAAAACTAATTAATCTAATTGAAATTACACAATATAAATGAAATTATTGTAAAAAAACCCTAGTTTTTAATAAAAATCCATAAAAAAACTAGTTAAAATTATACAAAACTAATTGAAAAATTGATTAAAACAAAAAAAAAAACAAAAACTTACCTTACAAATTAGATATCAGCTCGAATCAAATATCGGATATTCCCCAGGTCAATCTCACTGTGCTTTGAGATATTTTAAATGGTTGAAATGACTTTAAATGCCTGCGGCTATGTATTTATACCCGACCCAAATCAGATATCCGATTCAAATCGGATATCTGATTTGTGCTACTTTGCCTTGGGCATTGCTTTAGAGCAATGTACTGACACGCAACCCACAAAAAAGTCAACCCGGGATTTTCACATTTTTTGGTGGATGCAAAATGCTACTTTTTTTACATCGCCACTTTTTGGCCCATCATGATCCTGCACATACCCAAATGCAACAATGCAAAATGGATCTTCAAGCTCTCTTCAATCCACTTCAAACCTGCAACCTACACATTCTCAAAGGGGAAAAAATTGTCATGTAGGGGTTTACCCCAGTCAAACCCCATGTTAGTGTTTTCACTTCCACAATAACAATGCCAATGATAAAACCTTGAATGTAAAGGAATTAAATGATGAACAAACACAATGCTGCAACTCACCACCCTTTAATGGATTCCTTGAAGGACTAAATACATACACATCTCTTCAAGGGTCTTGGATCTTTCTTGCTTGATTTTCTTGAATGCTTGAATGATTGAAGACCTACAACAATGTTAGCCTTCACATAACATGAACATGAACACACATAAACTTTTACATGATGTTGGATCTTGAACTGATGTAATGATGCTCTGATATATTGCTCTTGAATTCTCTTGATAATAGTATCTTCTCAATTGTGTGCCTTGATGCTAGATATATTTCAAAGGATCAAAAGACTGTATTTATAGGTGTTTATCCAATTTCCTAAAAATTAGATTCTAAAATTTGATACTTCATATTTGAATTGGGGTCCTAGCTAATGAGGTGGACCCATTCGCCCTTGGGAGAATGTGTCCTAGTCCAAAATTTTAGGACATGCTTGATCCAAGGTGATTTAATGATTGAATGCATTTTTTTAATATTAGTTCAGCTTTGGAAAAAGGTAAAAATAAGGCTTTAGAATGCATAATTTGAAAAATTAGAAGCTTAATTAAGTCCAATAAATTATGGGCCAAAACATAATGTGAAATTATAAAGGTATACAATTTTCTACACTACATGAGTGTAGGCATGCCTTTTAGTCTTTAAATTATACCTTGGAAAGTTGGAACATGTCTAACAAAGAGAGAACAACAAGTGTCTATCGTATGAATGGGTCAAAATCCTTCTCTTGGGCACCTACCATGAGCTTATATATGCTTTCAAAAATCTCAAACTGATTTGACTCTCCCCTAGATATCTGAAACTACCACTATATTCCCTCAAATTACTTATTAATGCTCCAACTATCATAATTTCCCACCAATATTTTTAAAGGGAATGTGATATATATGTTTGAAAATTACTAACTACCTTAGGGGGGTGTAGGAGAAATTTTAGGGCCTTTTTGACCTATGTCATTAACATCAAGACATTATTTATCCTTGTATTCTTATTCATCACCTTTCCTATATCATCCATCTTGCTATCATTAGGTTAGTTGCTCCCCTCTTTTGTAACTAACATATACTTTATGGTTTTATTATATATTATGGATTCCCTTCATGCATATTTTGGTGTTTCCATATACTCTCATGAATTATTTGATGACTTCCTCAACAAATTTGATTATGATAGAGCTATCATATCATTTCTCATATGATTAACTGTCATTCTTTCATGATATATGTTATTTTGGCTTGAAACACCTGATATCTTTCATAACAATGCCTTTCATGCTTGAGATCTAACTTAGGACTATTAGTTTGTGAGATTTCATTTTTCACTTTTAGGAAAGTCTTCTAATATTTTATGTTCTTGCTTAGGATTGTCATGGGTTACATTAAATTCTAGGTTTATTTGTAACCCTTCATCACTGTCACCATGAATTTCTTGAGCACTGTATTTCTAGAATTTCCTCTCAAGGATTATCAATTTTCTCATGGGTTTTCCTTGAACCATTGAACATGTGAACTATCAACTCATAGAAAATTTTCCTCTTGTCATGATTGTATTGTTAAAATGAGTTGTCATACAAAGAGTTTTGTCTCACAATATAATGATAAAGTATCATGACAAAATATCTGTCTTCTTTATTTGATGGATCTCACTTCCATCAGAGACTTGTTATGCTCTTTTGATGTTCATAGTGAATTTCCTAAAGTTCTTCCTTAACTCTTCCTCATTGTATTTTGGTGTTTCAATGCTATATTCTTCCTTTATTGACTACCCTCCCTCATCAATATTTATGTCATCTTCCTTTGACTATCATTGTTTACTATAAAAATAATTAATTTTTGTTGAAGACTACACTTTTTATAAAACGTTGCCTTCTTCATAATAGGCCCATGTATTAATATATGGCCTGTATTTTAATCATCCATATCACTTTTCTATGCACAAGGACTATCCTTTATAATGAAAACCCATATCTTTTCACCTATCTTTGAGTGTCACTAAAACATATTTTTAGGGTTATTTGATATTGTTTGTTTATTGAAAATTTCCCCTTTCAATGGTGTATGTCCTCTTATAACTTTGTGCCATCAATATTTATGACCTTGCCCTATATCACTACTACTAGGCTTTTGATACCTTTTATGTTCTTCTCATGGATTATTCCATGGATGTCTCCTTTTTTTATTTATGATTGACTATAATCATCATCATCTATTGTACCTTTTACCTATGCATATTCATAATTACTTTACCTTGGACTGTCCTTTTTATTGAATACTCATACCAAGAGTCTCATCATGGCTCTATTGCATATATTTTTCCTTCTATTGTCCTTCACAAGGGTGTCATTTTGTAGGTCGAACATGTTCTTGATTTCCTCTACTAGGCTTATTGAAAGTGCCTTTGCTATGCTTTTTGACAAACTTTTGCTATGATTCTTGTTATCCCTTTAACTATGATTACTTTAAAGACCATTTCCTTTATCTTTTTGCTCTGTCCTCTTGAGAATAGGACTCAACTGTGGTTTATAACACTGCCATATACCAAATGATTCAACTCTACCCTCATAACATCTAACATTTCTATCCTCGTAGACTCTCACTCAGAGTTCAATCTGCCACTATTATATTTAACTTGAGACTACCCTTTTTGATGACTCCAAGACTAATCCACTATTAAATTTCTCTCTATTTCTCATCACTTGGAGTTTGATTCTTTCATTTTCATAATGAACCATAGCACTTGAAATGAAACCTTAAAGAAGATTTTCACTTAGTTATAGTGTGATGACTATGTATGATCATCAATCCATCCCTTGAAAACATAGCCAAAGCCTTCTTCAACCTCTCTTCCATCTATCATTTGACAAATTTTATGACTATCCTTAAGGTTTTCAATGTGTCCTCTAATGGAATGTCTTTTTCTTGTCATGGATGCATTGTCCTTTGAAGGATTGTCATCTTATAATATTGTTCATTGATATCTTGTGGTTATATTTTTCATTCTATATGAAAATCCTTCACATTTACCTTTATGACTATCCCTTCTCATGATAACTGTCATCTTGCTCTTGTACTATTGACTATCCATTGCCTTTTTGAGAAAGTTTTATGACCATTTTTATATGTTTCCTTTCACACCCAAAATCAAACTCCAAGTGGGTAGGCTTCTATATATCCTTCCAATGGATTGTCAACTATGGTGTTTGTATTGTGCACTGTCTTGCATATATTACAGTGACCTCATGGTGTATTTCCTTCTTTGTTTATGAATTTTTACTATTGTAGAAGACTGTCCTTTTAATAGTACTATTACCATTTGACATTCTTTCCATTGGGTTGTCTTTAATCTTGGTGTAATGTCATAAAATTGCACCCCTTGCAATTTAACTTTCATTTTTGCATCCACTTTGGTGTCCACTCCCTTAGTATTTTTGTAGGCTCATTTTAGCCCTTACATCAACCTTTTCCCTTCTTAGGATGCTCAAGACCCCTTTTCAGTAGCTACATTTGCATGCTAGCTTTGCATCAAACCTTGTGTTTCTTTGTTCCCATTGTCTTCAAGTGTGATTTTTTGGACACTAACGCATCGTGCAAATGTCTGTGCATCACACTAGCATCCCGTGACATTTCAACATTCTAAATGGTCATTTTTTAGTGTCTTGGCACTTGTCACTTACCTTTTATCAGTATTAATAGCTCAAGATGCCTTGTAACAGCTTGAGAACCTTATTTTTCCTCCCATTCTCTCTTTAAATGTTATCTTTTCAATTCATTTGGTCTTCTTCTTTGTCTCTCTCTTTTATCTTGCTCTCTTTCTTGCATAACTCTCTTGCTTGTTACAACACTCCCGCATTCTCACAATGCTCATTGCTACTCTCTTGGCTCTCACAACTATCTCTCTCTTTCTCTCTTTGGCTTCCTCAAGCCTTATACGTGATATCTCTCTTATCTTGCATCTTCAAACATCTTGGGATCTCTCACATCCCTTGTCTATGCATATTATGATGTTGTCTATTTTTATTTTTATCTATCTATCTCATGATATGGGTTCTCCTCCATAGTTGGGTTTTCTTTTATCACTCATTGTGTCTACTCTACTTTGTACCTTTATATTCTCTATCTATCTAGTTGTTGTGGAGGTGGAAACACCAAAATAGGGACTTGACTAGGGAAAGTCTCCAAATATCCCCAACAATTTTCCTTGGTATTATGTGTGCAGGTGTTGGAGATATTCTTTTGTTGGAGGATTCATTGCTTGGGTTGTGAGAACTTTCTTTCCCCTCTTTAGTTTTATCATTTACAATTCATCTAGTGAGCTTTATTATAGTTCTTTTTTTTTTATTATTTATGTGCATTCTTAAAATCCCTTAGCAGTCAAAATAGTAGTAGGCATATTGTTATTTTTTGTGACATTATTAGTTTTTAGTCCATATGAGATTCCAACATTCCTTTGGGACACTAGCATGCTGTGCTAGCGCCCATATGATGTGTTGTCGTCCTTGGCCATAAACTTGCTAGTCTATCCAAAAAAACCTTTGTGACCTAATCTTTCAAATTTTAGGACTCTCGTCTTTTTATCCTGTCACTTGAGCTTTATTCCTTGAGGTAGTTTGAGATAGTTTAGGGAATTTCATTTCCTAAGACTCTCTTGGAAAGAAAGAGACTAGTGAGTAGTGAATACCCCTTCTCTACACTTGGCAACCACTTTCTTTGCCCTATTGAAGTATTTATCTTTTGTTTCACTATCCTTATAAGCCTAGACCTTTTCATTATGAATTTTGTGATTATCTATTTTCTCTTTCTTCTATCATAACAATTTTTATGGCTATGATAATTTTCATGGCTCTCCCTTTGTTAAGCTAGACTATGACTTCTTTATTAAAAAATGAACACTTGATTAAAAAATTATCGCACTTCCACAAAGAACTATTACAAATATTTGACTCTTTCCTTCTATTATTGACCATCCCTCATGTCTTGAGCTTCATCTCTTTATTGCATTTCTTTCTCATAAATCTCCAATAATCAATCATTCTTTCATACTCTTCTCCCCACTCAAAAAATTTGTTCTTCTTGTCTTATACCTACCTATGGACTGCCCTTTATGATTCATAGTGTCTTGAAATGTTTTTCCTTTACTCTATGGTAGTCTCATATTTATGATCATGCATGTGTATGTTATAAGTTAGGCACGTTATTCATAAAATATATTTGGAAGGTATAATGTATATCACACATTTTCCTTGTGCTTGATGAAAGAGTTATCACTATCTTGTCACTACAATATGATATCACTATAAGTTGATATAGAAATGACTTTGGCATGGCCTTGTAAAACTTTCTAGCATATTTTTTCATTGTGTTTCTTCTAGCATGGTTCACTATCACACTTATTTCACTAAATATTTTTCCTTTCCCTATACTTTCAATGACTGTCACTTTGTGTCTCACTGTGTTTTCACATGTCACATAGTTCCTTATGGCTTATTATACTATATCCCATGAAATCATTGTCCATTATCATTTCCATATAATTTAGTGTCTTTACATTTAATTTCAACATTTGAAAACAATGTCATCTTTTAAAGTTCTATCATTTCCTTTGATACTCTCTCCTTGTATCACAACGTTCATCAACAAGTAGTATCTTGACCTTAAACCTTGGTGAAATTTTCTCAGCTCACAACCCAAAGGTGTACTATGATTTCAACTACTTAATTCATAATTAATAAGCAACCTTTCAACTCTGTCTTGAAGTATCTTGTGTTCATGCAACCTACTGATGGTTTACTATTATTAGAGGATCTTTTTTTCATATCCATATAACACTGCCATATACCTGATGATTCAATTCTTTCCTCATGGCTTCATTGGCTAGGGTTTCAACAAATTCTAAGAAAAATCAAGAAAAAATTTCTCAAATACTCATAAAAATCAAGTTCTCAAATATTATGAAAGTATACACACTCGATATTAATGAATAATGGACTTCTCAAACTTTTACTATTTTTAACATGATATACAACTAAGAAGGAAATGTTAACTCACATTCAACCTCCAAATAGCTACTAATATTCTATATTTTCCACCACACATAGGTATCTTCCTTAAAAGACTTAATCAAACCAACATATACATGTATCCCTACATATAGATTATTTGGCATACCTATCACAATGTGAAGACAAAGATGGACCTGCAATGTTGGTAGGAATGCATCCCTTCCTTTTGCAATGTGCCTCTATTTTTTGCAACATTCCTTAGATAAAGTAGCCAAGTGAATCTTCCATGAAAAGAATGGTGGAATAATTTTTCAATGCTCTTTTACTCTCCAACTCATGACATGCAAAGTAATAGGGAAACTAAGGCAAACTAAAAATCCTAAACTCCTTCTACATGGGCGAACCATTCTGATATGCTATCATTAGGTCTTAACACTTTAGTTGATAAACACATTAATATATCGGTCGGGTAGTGTCCAAAGGCTATATGCAATAGAATACATCTTGACTATCTCTCTCAAGTATCCTTAATATCAGACAGCTGAAATAAAACTCTAAACTAAGAAGTCACTAAACTTAAAAAGTGAGAAATCATCTATCTAGAAAGCTTGAAATAACTAAACTAGAAAGAAGAAAACTATGAATCTAAAAAGCATAACAACTAAACTAGAAAGCATGGAAATGACTAAACTAAGAAATGTATATTAAATTGTTGAAGAAGTAAAGCTTGTAAAGAAACTAGGAAACATTAATCTAATCAAAAGATAACAATCTAAACAACTAGTAGAAAATGATTTAACAATCTCAAACAATTGAAAGAAGGCACTCCAGAACTTCAGACACTAAATTCAAAGACTACAGACTCAACTACAACCTACAAGATTGGTCTTAACAAAATTACACATATGAAAATAAACTTCAATTCCAATTGTTATCTACTAAATGAAAGTACAAAATTAAAAGATACTTATCTATCTAATCTACAACCCCTCGAGTGGCCAGCTCTCAGGTGCTCCTACACCTAGCTCAGATCATATACACTGGTAACTCCAAATTACTTCATTCAAAGAACTCCATTCACATTATTCAATAATTCCAAAAATGGTGGGAAAAACTCATTTTATTCATATGAAAAGTGTAACTTAGAAAACATAGTTGCAACATAATGATATTCTTCTATATATTTATCATTTTCAACAGCTACATATTTATATGAGAGTAGCTAAAAAAATCCTACTTTTCAGTTGGTAAAGTCTTCAACTGATTGTCAACAACTAACAGACTTTAAAACCCATGGCATGAAATATGCAAGAGGCTCGACATGAGCCATAAAAGTCTTTAAAACTGAAAATAATAGAACTACAAAAACTTGGTCCAGCATGTATGCTCCTAAAGTTTCAGCACCCATTCACTTGTCTTCAATGGTGTTAAAGTCTGTATTAAACCTCTTTGACTAGAATGGCAACTGATTGTGGAAGTTGACCTATGTAATGCTCAAAAACTAAACCATTAACTCAGCACAAACTAGCTTATTTTGACTAATTTCAAGAAATAAAGATTGTACTCTTATTCACAAAAAGAAAGAAATTACTTATCCTAAAGACAATTAATTGGTAGGGGAAGGTTGGTTAAAAGGTGTAAGGTTAAGTATTCATTCCATTATATTGATGAGGTTATTTTTACCTCATCATTTACTCCCCTTCCTAAGCTCGAGCAGGTCCTCCTGCTCTTTGGTGTTTTCCTTGCCCTTCATTTCCCTAGTTCTTATTCATCTCCTCATACTTGGCACTGAGATCATACAAGTCATCTACCTCTATATCTAGTTCCTATGGTTCCTTTAGAAATCCCTAATGAAAAGTGACCCTTTGTACCCATCTTTGAAAACTATCATCACTTTGATTTGTATTGATGTATGCTACAGGGGGTGGTGAAATAAGTAGAGGTGGTCTATACTTCATGCCAATCTAGTTAAATTTTAATTTCTCAAGGATATCATCCAAGGCTACTTCCCTTCTATAGGACAATTTAATATTAAGAGGTGAGATTACCTCTCTTTTCCTAAGATACATAGGAAGAGGATTATATCTTTCTTCACATGCATGCCAGGCTTTCCCTATCAACTTTGATCCTTGATCTTGAAAGTGATTATGGTACAACTGAAGGTTATTATTATACTTACTTTGTACATTCTCTCTTAGTTTAACACCCAAAAACTGTGCCTTGAAATATAAATGCTTCCTATGGGGGTATCTCATTTGCAATCCAACAGTTTTCTCTGCATGTGCATACTCCCTTGATCGATCCTACCAGTGAAGCTAATTACACATTATGGACAGGAATTACCTAAATTGAACTTCTCCCACAAATAAATTAACAAAGAAATCTATATATTCTTCCAAGAGAAAATTATGGACAAAGAATTCACATAATAAATCTTGTTATTTAGGAGTTGACTCAATAAATATCTTAACAAATTCTTTATCATCAGGGTCATGTGGCTGATTATGGCGAATCCTAAGTAACTTCCATCTTAGGATTTGTTCATTGAGGAACATAGAGTACAACCTAGATGGTCTTATACAAGCCAACAATAACTCACCGATTTCACAAGCATCCTATTTACCTTTATATGATTTGTGAAATGATTCTTTTAATAGTACTAACTCCTTTTTTAGCCTATTGTTTTCAAATTCTATATCCCTTAAGAAGTAGCATCTCTCCATCCATTTCATCAATAATGGAGGGATACGTACCTGAAACCATTCTAAAATAGTTGGTTCAGTTTGTGTCCCCTTAGATTCCATTATTGGCTTAGTGTCACTTTCCTGCAAATCTTGCTCTAACTCCACAATTCTACTCATAGAAGAATTAAGTTCAATTTCCTACCAATTTATTTCTTCTTCAAAAGCATTAAACAATTGCATAAAATTATTTTTCAAACCTTGAATGTGCTTATCTTTCTCAGACAGATCAACCATATGATTCTTTCTTTGTTGATTCCATTACTGGATTTGGTACTGCAACTGCTCAATGAGCCTATATTTTTGCTCCATTTTCATTTTCAATTTTGCAATCTCTTGATCCCTTTTATTTAAAATTGCAGCATGTGCCTCGATTTCTTCTTGCTACTAGGTGATTTGTTATTCATTACTTTGTAGCTTGGATTTCAATTCAATAATTTTTGTTTCCAATTTCTCTAATTCCTCCTCTTTCTGAACAAATTCTACATCCCTTATGTCCACAAATAAAAATGGATTGGGAATTTCCATGTCAATATGAGGTGCATTTTCCTTGGTATCAGGTACATTTTCAATTATGTCAAGAAAAGGGGAGAGTTCCCCCATAGGTTCATCTTCAATCTCCACATAATGTGGCCACTATACTTTTTCCTCTTCTTTCTCCTTTGGAGATGATGTTCTCTTTTCCTCATCCTTAGGGGATTGATCAACCTACTTTTCTATTTCACTTATTTTCTCACTACCAGGTTGACTTTCAGTTTCCACTACCCTTGTTCGAGTCCTAGCCTTTTTCTTTTTGGAAGTACTTCCCATGTCATAAGGTCCAGTTTCACTGGACTCTACAAACAACCTCTTCTTTGTAGAGGAGGGGTTGTTTGAAAAGTGTCTTTAGTCCACTTCTTCCTCTTGTGAGGAGGCTCTTCTTCTTCTCTAGAGTGCACAATTTCCACATCCCCTAGCTGTCTTGGGGTTTCTAACACATTCAACAAAGTTTTTGACGCATTGCTGCTAGGAGCTATTGAGGTATGTTGGGATTCAGGAGCACCTAAGGCCTTAGAGGAGGGTTCTTATAAATATTTTTCTTTTTTTAGAGGACTTTCCCTCCTCAAGTGATCTTTCAGACTCCAATTTTTCAAATTTTCACAAAAACTTTTGCCACTTCTTTTCTGGCTTTTTGTGAAAATGATACTTGCATATCAACTATATAAGGCCGCAATGTTTGAGGGGCCATATCCCAACTTTATATTTTTCTATCATGGAGATAACTGAATGACACAAAAATGTTGGTAAATTAACCCTAAGATAAGGGTCCTCAATGCCATGGTGCAAATGAATTAGCAGATGGAAAGGGGGTCCCACTACTATAGTTATTTGTCCTTCATAGGTGAAATATTTTATTATCCAGGCTACGACAGTTCTCTAGGGTTCTAGAATAGAAATTCTATGAAAACCTTTGTTCTATCCCATGGTACTTATGGAGGTTATAGGTTGAGGCTCCCCCTCCCTATGAAAAAATTTTACCAATTTTTGATAGGTAACATTGGTAGTTTCATTCAAATCAATTCCACTATTTTCAAGACCAGAAAGACGAGCAATAATTTTCAGACTTAACCGGAAATGCTTTCCACGCACCACGGTCTATCTGTCTACAAAATTCTCTATGAATTCTTTTACCAACTACTCTATATATCCCTCAAACATTTTCATGAATTCCAGCCACCCGACTTTTTGAAATAGGCCCACAACATTACTCAATGTCAACAATTGAGCTGCTGAGGTTTGTTCAGACTTTTTCTTGGCTCCTCCCATTTTTTCTTCCCTTGTCACTCTGTCAAATTTTGTGGAACTCTGTAATATTTTCCTTGCTTCAATTAACTAGAGTTCAGATGAAAAGGGACACAATTTTGATATAACCAATGGAAGAGTAATTAATCACCTTACTTGAGTCCTTATTGAGTAATCATGACAATTTTTCATGGGAAATTATGCCATTGCTATACTTTAAGCAATCGTGTTATGGCACAAGTTTCAAAATTGACAAAGGATATGGTTCATGTCAATTAATTAATCTTTATTCAAAATAATTACTAACTTAAAATAAATAAATCCGTACACACCTTACATCTTGTCATTAAATTGAACATCACCTACATTTGTTGAAATAATCAGATAGTTACATGATTTGGCAAGGGTGGCGACAGATAATAATGACATGGATGGGATGGTTTAAATTGTGGCAAAAAATATTATGACAAAAGGAGTGTCATAATAATTTCATTTATTACGGAAAGATTTGATATGATATGGAGAAATGACAATTAGGGAGTGGGTATCAAGGCGGCAGCAAATTAAATGATGGGCATGTGCAGAACTTAGGAAAAATCAAAATATTGAAAAAAAAGAAAGAATTTACAAAAATCTGGGGCATTTCCAAAAAATGTAGTCGGGGTGGAAGGAGAAAAAGTTATGGAGCATCATGGAGAGATGTCATCAGAACACAACAACAAGATTGAAGATTCTGGAGCATCATCGAAAGATGCAGCTAGAAAAATGACCAAAATTTTTTGGAGCATCGTCGAAAGATGCGGCTGGAGTAGCAACCAAAATTTTTTGGAGCATTGTCGTAAGATGCAGCCAGAGCAACAAAAAAAATTTCTAGAGCATCGCCAAAAGATGCGATCGGAGCAACCGAACATATTCTGGAGCATCATTAAAAGATGTCACCGAAAGGAAGAAACAACAGAATTCTGGAGCATCGCTGAAAGATGTTGCCGGAAGGAAGAAATAGTAAATTATGGAGCATCGCTAGAAGATGCAACCAGAAGAAGGAAGAAGAATGTGACATTTTTGGCCTTTAGCTTCCCGAAGCATCATTGAGTGATGCATCAGAATGCAAGATCAAAATGACAAATGGCACAAGTCATTTGTACAAGTTTCATAGCATAGTAGCAACAAGTTATGGAGCATCGTAGCAACCAAGCCAACAAGTTCCAGAGCATCGTAGTAGGGTGCGCCAAAATTTGTGTTTACCAAAAATGAAGACAAAATTTAGCCAAATCCAAATGATGAAGTTGATGAAGAAATTTAAAGAAACATTTTGAAATGAAGTAAATTCACACACTTTTTTTTTTGCAGTTATTATGGGAAAAACTATATTGACTCTGCCATAGCAGAGTCAATACACTAGATTTCTCCTTGCATTTCTACCATTTTTATAAATTCTTCTCTATTAGCAGGCTTATGGTAGATGTGTAATCGGTGTCCATTAACTAGGAGAGTTTGGGTATCACCATCAATGGGTTTCAACTGAACCGAACCATTGGAAAATACCTCAAAAATTTCATATGGTCTAAGCCAATGTGTTTTGAGTTTTCCTTGGTGATCCTTGTACCTAGAATTGAACAATAATTCCCAATACCCATATGGAATTCTCTCTCCTTGATATGTTTATCATGCTAGACCTTATGTTGTTTTTGGACTAGCTCAGTTTGATGGATGACATCCAAACAGAGTTCATCCAATTCACTAAGCTGCAAAACTCTCTCTATATGGGCTTGTTTAAGATCTATACCCAACTCCATGGCTATCCTGATAGTTTCAAGTTCAAATTCAATGGGAAAGAGGGGTTTCTTCCCAAAAACTAACTCATATGGACTATACCGAGTAGCTGATTTCCAGGTGGTGTTATAAGCCCAAACAACTTCAAGTAGTTTCCAAGCCCAGTCTTTCCTCCCTAATGAAACAGTTTTTGTTAAAATGTTTTCCAATTCCCTATTAGTGACTTTGACCTGTCCATTCGCCTGAGGGTGGTAGGGTGAGGACTTCTTGTGGCTCACTTGGAAATGATCTATGAAGGCTAACATAACTTTAGACATAAATTGGGGGCCCTGATCTATGACAATTGTCCTACGGGCTCCAAATTTGAGGAAAATTTTGTTGTAAAGGAAATTAGCTACTTGTTCCTCCCTAGCAACGTGTAGGGCTTGCTCTTCTACCCACTTAGTCAAGTAGTCGGTACAAACCAAAATGTACTCTTTTCCTTGTGAAGGAGGGTCTATTGGGCTAATAAAATCCAATCCCCATTTTTCAAATGGTTTAAGGACTACCTGAGGTTGTAGGGGCATTTCATTAGATGCAGTTGGTCTTCCTACCCTTTGAAATTCATCACATCTGCAAACATATTTCTTTATGTCCTTATGCATAGAAGGCCAGAAGTATCCTGCTCCCAAAATCTTGTGAGTTGTTCTTTTAGAAAAATAATGCCCTCCAGAAGCATCATCATGACAAGCTCTAAGGATACTATAGGTCTCATATGTCCTAACACAATTCCATAGAACCATATCAGGTTCACATCAAAATAGGATCTTGTTAATCCATTTGAAAGGGGCACTTTCTCTAACAAGGCGTTTCTTCTATTTTGATGAAAAATGAGGTGGTACTTCTGTAGTGGCCAAATAGTTTACAATATCAACAAACTAAGGGGTTTTAGTAGAGATGGAGAATAGATTTTCATCTAGGAACTCATCCTATACCGGGGCACAATCACCATCATTTTTAATCTGGGATAAGAAATCCACAACTACATTGGACTTCCCTAGTTTGTCAATAATTGTTATGTTGAATTCCTGGAGAAGAAGCAACCACCTAATTATTTTGGCATTTACTATAGGTTTATTCATAAGGTACTTGATCGCTGAGTGATCTATGTATATTGTGACTTTGTATCACGTGATATAATGTCAAAATTTCTTGATTGCATGAACTACAACGAAGAATTCTTTCTCTATGGTGGTATAATTCCTTTCTGTTGGAGTCAAATTCTTACAGATGAAATACATGGCATATTTTCCCCCATTCTCATCTTCTTTCCCTAAAACCACTCCAATGACATCATCAGATGTGTCAGCATAGATATGGAATGAAAGGTTCCAATTAGGTCCATGAAGGATAGGAGAAGAGATGACTTTATCCTTGATGATTTCAAATGATGACTAACAATTAGGTGTCTAGATGAACTCTACATTCTTTTGAAGAGAAAACATAGGGGCTACAATTTTGTTGAAATTTTGTATGAATATTTGATAGTATCCAACATTCCCTAAGAAATTTATGACATTAGTTTAGGTTTTTGGGGTCTCGAGTTGTTGTATTACTTCGATTTTCTTAGGATCGACCTTAATCCCTTTAGCTGAAATATGGTGTCCTAACACTATTCATTGTTCTACCATTATCAAACATTTCTCGTGGCTTAGGGACAAATGATGATCCTCAAATTGCTTCAACACCTTATCTATATTTTGGAGAACCTCATCAAAGGTTGAACCATATACAGTGAAGTCTTCCATATAAATTTCCACACACTCATTCACCAACTCAATAAATATAGCTAGGATAGCTCTTTGAAATGTTGTAGGAGCATTACATAGCCCAAAAGGAAGAACTCGATATGCAAATGTCCCCTAAGAGTAGGTAAAGGTCATCTTATCCTAGTCTTTTTCTACTACCTATCTGGTTGTAACCACTAAATCCATCCAAAAATAAAAAATATTTCCTCCCAACCAAGTTATCTAGCACCTGGTCTATAAATGGTAGAGGGAAATAATCTATGTGTGTTGCTTTGTTAAGTTCCCTATAGTCTACACACACTCTGCACTTTCCATTTTTATTTGGGACCAAACCAAGGATGACACCTATTTTTTTGTCAAAAATCGGATAAATAAACCCTACTTGTAGGAGTTTCTCAATTTCAGTTTTAACAATGTCTTTCAGGGAAAGATTGAGTCTTCATTGTGGTTGGCGAACAGTTCGAACATCCTTAGTATAGATATGATGAGTACACACACTTGGGTGTATTCCTCTCATATTTGTATAATCCCAAGTGAAAGCTTTAGATCTATTCACCAAGGTGTCAAACATTTTTTGTTCTTCTAGCCCAGTCAACCAACTGTTAATGTTCAATTTCTTTCCTAGAAACAACATAATGGTTTTAACTCTTGGATGGTTGGATCTGACAGTATACATGGGCCTTATCAAGGTGTTAAGAGGACAACTATGAGGTATGGTTTTATGAAGCCTGGCAATTTCTACAAAGAAATGGTGTGTTTTGGAACTAAGTTTGTCAAAGGACAAGGAAATCTCATGAAACTGGCATTATCAAATTTTGTGTGATCTATGTTGATTGGGTGTCCTAGGATCTCTTCTACATCTGTCATTTACTCACCACTCGAATCCATAGTAATACTTTCCACATTTTTTTCCAATTCATCCTCTAATTCTTCACCATGTTGTTTGATGACTACCTAGGCTAGTGAAGCCAAATTTTCCTATCCGTTAGGACTTTCTAGTTCATCAACCCATACTTTATTGTGTTCAGAAGCTTGGCAAGAGGGTACAAAAACAAATTTTTCTATTAGGTCCATGTGAAATAGTCATTCCTCCCTCTCTACAGTCAATTTTGGCTACAACAGTAGCCAACCATGGTCGTTCGAGAATTATTGGATAACTGTCTTTAGGTGTAAGGGACTCAATTATTTGAAAATCTACTAGATATTCCCATCCATCCACTTTAACAAGAAAATTTTCAATGGCACCCTTGGGAATAGCTATGGGTTGATTTTCTATTTGCAAGACTGTAGTTGTGGGATGTAAATCAGTAAGTCCCAACTTTTCCATCACATCAATAGTCATTACGTTAATGGATACTCCAAGGTCCACCAAATCATTAGGCATTGCTACCTCATTAAATATTACTATTATAAGTGGACTACCTGGATTGTCATATTTCTAAGTGGTGGTCATCCCAACCAACAAGTTAGCTAGATAACCATTTATGTGGATGGTATTTATTTGTTTTGGTTTCCTCCTTAGACCTTTGATACACAATTGCTTGATCAGTTGGTTCAACTCAGGAATCTCCTTGATCACTTGTAGCAAAGGGACTTCAATCTGCAACTATTTAATTTCTTGTATCAATGTAGTTTCAGTAGATGTGGCCATTTCTGAAGTATCTTTAATAGTGATTGGTTTTAGACACTCTAAAAAAGGTGCCTTTATATTCTCCTTAGGAGTGGAATCCTTCAAAAGTTCAGTTGGAGACTGACCCCCCTCTTCTTGAGGTAGGTCAAAAGCTCCAACTTGAAATGGCAGGTCAAGCTTGTTTTGAGTAGCTTCTAGGGCTTGTTCTACGGATGTGGTTGTTTTTGTAGTTGTCTTACTATACTTCTTAATAGGTTCATCCATAATTTCTTCAATAGTCAGCTGCCAAAGTGTTTTTCCATACCTCAATTGCAAGTTTCCACAATGTATCACGGTAAGTCTAGTGACATTGTCTTGTATGGTGGAATACACTGGAGTATTCAGGTGATTGTTCTTTGGGTTCATAATAGGTTGCACCGGAAGTGGTGGTTGATTAACTTGTTCATTTTGTTGATTACTCTAGGGAGGTGGTAAAATATTTTGTTGTTGAGAGGGATTCTTTCTGGGACCAATATAAAACTGATGTTGAGGTTGATTCCATTGAGGAATAGGATTCTAAGGGTACCACTGCCATTGAGGATTTCCCCATGATTGATTTTCCTATTCAGGTGGTCCCCAAGGATAAGTTCCCCAATTAGATGGTACTAGAGGTGGTGTCTGAGGCCAAGGTGTTTCCCATTGATTATTGTTCTAGTTGGGTTGAGGTCTCCAGTTAGGGTTTGAATTCTATCCATAGAAAAAATTCCCTCCAGTTCTTTGATTTACAACGTTGATATCTTCCTCAACCAGAGGTGTTATTTTCTTGGAATTCTTAATGGAATTTAGAAGCTCACACTGATCAGTGGGGTGACTTATGTCACAAACTTGACAAACATCAATTTTTTCAACTTTGTCTAAAGGGCATTCCCTTAGCAAATGTTTATTTCAGCACCTAGGGCAGTAAATGGACAAAGTCTCAGGATTTCACATTTATCCTATATGCCATCTAACGTGGTTTTTAGCTAAACAAGAATGTATATCTTGAAGTTGACTAGCTCTTCATGTAGTTTTCCTATTTAATTGGAACCTTTAAAGAGGGTGGACTTCTGGATACCTCCTCGAGTATGAGAGAATTATGACACAATTCAATAATATTTTCAAGCCCCAGTTGGGACATGTCTCCTTTTCCCATTAAATCCAAGCTCCTTCGAGCTTTGTCATCAAGACCTTTAAGGAATAGGGTCTTCAAAATATCAAGACTTATGACTTCTCCACCACATTGTTTAGATATGAAGATAAACCTGTCTAGGAAATCCTTTACACTTTCATCTTCATTTTTCCTTATTTTGAACAGTTATTTCCTATCGTTGATCCTACAGTAACTTTGGTATTTCTCCAAAAAAGGTGGACTCCATTTCATTCCAGGAGGTTATCGACTAAAAAGCTAATCCCATAAACTAGTGCATGGCTGAGTCTTTCAGGGTGGAGGGGAAAAGCTTTAGTTTCTAATTATCATTCTTGTAGTCATATGTCTGACACAAGACTTTAAACTCAAATAGAAACTACTCAGGTTCCTTAGTAGAAAAACCTCGAAAGGTTGGCAAGAAGGCTGGTGAGATATATTTCATCATCATATCATCATCTACATCAATAGCAATAGGATAGGTGAATGTGTGTGGTGGTGGAGGGTTATTGTTGTTATTGGAAATATTTATACGGTCACCCATGATGTTGAAGGGAATGTGGTCCTCTTCAAGGATTCACTTAGTTGGGCAAGGCTCTAGAGTTTGCAAAGGAATATACTCCTCTACAACTATGTGTTCTCTTTCGGGGGTATGTGGGAAGGTCTTAGGTTGACCCTGCTCATTCAATTCCTCGGTAAGTTCTTGATCTGAGTTTCCTTCCTCCCTACTTGTGGTTGGTATGTTGATTGGGGGTTTTTGGTATGAATCTCCTGTGGGGGCCTCGTTTCCTGACCATGTAGAAAAAAAGAAGCCAAAGGACTATTTTTGTTCCTAAAAGAGGTATTAAAGGTGTCTCCTACTAACACTAGAAAAAGAAGGTCCTCGACAACGATCCCAAAAAGTGAGGCTATCATTAGGTCCTAACACTTTAGTTGATAAACACATTAATATATCAACCGAGTAGTGTCCAAAGGCTATATGCAATAGAAGAGATCTTGACTATCTCTCTCGGGTTTCCTAAATACCGGACAACTAAAATAAAACTCTAAACTAAGAAGTCACTAAACTTAAAAAGCAGGAAATCATCTATCTAGAAAGCTTGAAATAACTAAACTAGAAAGCAAAAAACTATGAATTTGAAAAGCATAACAACTAAACTAGAAAGCATGGAAATGACTAAACTAAGAAATATATAAATTGCTGAAGAAGTAAAGCTTGTAAAGAAACTAGGAAACATTAAACAACTAGCATAAAATGATTTAACAATATGAAACAATTGAAAGAAGGTGCTCTGAAACTTCAGACACTAAATTCAAAGACTACAGACTCAGCTACAACCTGCAAGATTGGTCTTAACATAATTACACATATGAAAATAAACTTCAATTCCAATTGTTATCTACTAAATGAAAGTACAAAATTAAAAGTAAGATACTTATCTATCTAATCTACAACCCCTCGAGTGGCCAGCTCTCAGGTGCTCCTACGCCTAGCTCAGATCACATACACTGGTAACTCCAAATTACTTCATTCACATTATTCAGTAATTCCAAAAATGGAGAGAAAAACTCATTTTATTCATATGAAAAGTGTAACCTAGAAAGCATAGTGGTAGCATAATGATATTCGTTTGTATATTTATAATTTCAACAGTTACATAATTATATGAGAGCAGCTAACAAAATCCTACTTTTTAGTTGGTAAAGTCTTCAACTTATTGTCAACAACTAATAGACTTTAAAACCCATGACATGAAATATTAAAGAGGCTCGACACGAGCCATAAAAGTCTTTAAATTTGAAAATAACAGAACTACAAAAACTTGGTCCATCCTATATGCTCCTAAATTTCTGGTTCCCATTCACTTGTCTTCAATGGTGTTGAAGTCTATGTTAAACCTCTTTGACTAGAATGGTAACTAATTGTGTAAGTTGACTTGTGGAATGCTCAAAAACTAAACCATTAAGTCAGCACAAATTAGCTTATTTTGACCAATTTCAAGAAATAAAGATTGTACACTTATTCACAAAAAGAAAGCAATTACTTATCCTAAAGACAATTAATTGGCAGGGTAAGGTTGGCTGAAAGGTGTAAGGTTAAGTATTCAATCCATTATATTGATAAGGTTATTTTTACCTCATCACATTCAAAGGAAAAAAAACTTTATTTTCTTCCCTCCTTTCTTTTTGGCATGAAACTTGGATAAAAAATAAACAATAAAAAAAAATTGTTTTTCCTTTTTCGCACCTATGACTTAGCAAAACATTTAAAAATGATTTGACTTTATAAAAAAAATTATTAAATGAATTTAAAGAAACTATACTATGGTGATAAATTATCAACACTTATGTCATTTCTTTTGTCCCTCTTGTATCCCCCCAAAACCCTAGTACCTATTTCTTTCCCACAATATGTGATATGTGCATTGGTGAAATTGTGGGTTTTGGAGCTACATCTCCCTTGGTCTCAAACCTAAATCACATGGATATCATGTATTTTTAAGTTGTGTCTATTCTTCTACCCTAGAATTCCACATTGACTTTGTTCGATATGGTTTTTTTCATCTCACTACTAGTGAGGTTCTTGGTGGTGACTCTAGTTTGATTGACTATCTTAATTGTGGTTATTTTGATTTTATTGGTATTGGTGTTGGTCTCTATATGTTCCTATTTAGGAATTTTTAAATTATATTTCTAATGGAGATAAGTTTGGTCCTTTGGGGGTGGATTGCTAGTGGTCTTATGCAACCATAGATGGCTTAGGTGTTCTTACTCACCCACTATTGCAAGACAAAATACAACCCCTTGTTCATAAAATTCAAAATGAATAATTTTATCTCCAATAAAGCTTGATTTTCATATTCAAAAACTTGTGGCCTTCTCTTATGAATATGAACAACTAGGTTTTGGAATCATAGAAGCCTTTCATCAAAGGTAAAATTGAGTTTTTTCCTTGTGCTAGGGGATTTTTCATAGAATTTTTTTCCTTTTCAAAGGAAAGAAGTTTGGTGATGATGGGTTGTTGATGTGGGGATAATACTCTCTCTTGAACAATACTTATTCTATCTTCTTCAATGCCCTCTCTAAACCTCTCAATTTTAGATTAGGTCTAGGTTTGAATTCCAAATCTTCCTCTCTAGTTCTAGGAAGATTCTTTCTATGAGGTTATTGGTAATGTTATCGATAATTTATTAAAATTTGACTCTACTACTTCCCACATGGGTCACTCTATGTTTCCCCAAGTTTTGGTGGACATAGATATCTTCAAGGCTCTTTGCAGGGATATTATTTTTTATGGTGGGGGATAGGCTATGGACTCAATCACTTGACTATGAGGGTCTTCCCTTAAAATTTAGATGATTTTTTTATATTGGCCACCTAGCTTCTATTTGGCCATTCTCTTAGCATAAGGTGGATTCTACATGGTGGAGGAATTCTCACAAATATCACTTGACTATTAATGCTTTTAACTCTTAGGTTATTGTCTCCTCTTAGGATGAAAAGTCTTCTTAGGATGTTGGGTCATCTATTCCTATTCCTCCTATTTTGATTCAAGTTTTTGAGGTGGTTTCTCATGAAATTGGTGTAAATATGGTGATTCTCAATCCTTCAACTCCTTTATCTCATATTATTGAGTTCCACCCACTCTCTATTATAGCTTCCTAGTTTCCCATTTCACCTACTCCTATTCTACCCTCATCTTTGATGTAGCATCCACCTACTCTTGAGATGGTGGATCAATGATTGGCATCTTTGGTTACTCATTAAATTTTTTTGCACCCATGGATGGGACATCTAAGGGGGAATCCTCCTCTTCTCCTAGGTTTGAGGACTTAGTTAATAACATATCTTAGATAATTGTTGAAAGGTGGAAGAAATTTCTTCCAAACATGTCTCATAATTACATACCAAAGTGAAGATTGAGACTGAATAGGGTAGGGTATGGCAATATTTAGGTTGGATTCCTAGGTGCTTTTTTCTACCTAGCAACTTGTTATGACTATATTGATTCTTTTTTTTTCTAATTCGCTACAATTTTGTTTTCCTCCTTTCTAGTATTTTGTAAAATTTGAGTTGTTCTATCTAATTTACAAGGTTTTTGGTCCCTTCAAAACCAATTAACCTAATAAAAATAAAATAAAATAATTTTAAGGTAAAATAATAATTAGAAAAGAACTCTTAATTAAATAAGATGAAATAGATTTCTATAAATAAAATAATTTAATATATCTCATTTGAAAAAATGTATTTAAAAAGGGGTAGGGGGCCTAGCTCGATTGGCTAAAGCATTTTGTTGCAAGCAAGAGGTCATGAGGTCTAGTCTCCCCCCAAACCCGTGGTACCAGAGGGCGTGTCATGCTAGTGTCACCGGAAACGTGAATTTTTTTACCAAGTGCACTATAGTTTATAGGGGGTGGATACCCGACCAGTTCCTACAGTCTAAAAAATATGTATTTAAAATATTAAATAATAAATATAAATAAATATTAAACATATAATATATTTAATATAAATATACGATCTTGTAATATTATATTATAAATAATTTTAGAAACTTATATTATACTAAATTACATATATTTTTAATTTTATTAATAATTATATTAAATAAATTATTAATTTAACTTTGAAATATTATATATTTATTACTTAAAAATATATTCATTCAATATATAAATTTTAAAATATAATTATATTTATTATTGTATTATAATTTATACTATATAAATTAGTAAATGTTATTATTAAATTAGATTTATTATAAAATCATATGCATATATACATTATAAATCATATATTTATCATATATATAATTTATTTAATTATGGATTTATTCTACCTATCACATATATATTTCATTATACATTTGAGGATTTCTTATGTAGAAGAGGCATGCTAAGTTATGTACTTAGAATATATATAATTAATACATTAGTGATTTACAACATCTATGTACTATACTTGGACTCTCAAGCAAGAGCAATTCTGATGGGGTGGAATCCCCCATTACCAAAAGGACTACTTTTCCTAGAGATAATTCAATGACAAGAATGGGAATCTATCCCTAGCTACCACCAATCTAGAACTTGGAATCATTTTTGGTTGTGCATTAGTATCATATATGGTTAGTGTTGGTAAGCCTAATCTATCCCAAGTAGAGAGTCCAAAAGAGGAATTTGTTAACATTTCCTTTCATAAAAAAAGAGGAATTTGTTAACATTTCCTCTCATAAAAAAGAGGATCAAGGATTGAACCTTGAAGAGAGACCAAAGACTATTATAACACCAACTCCTGAACAAATAGAACCTAATTTTCTTATAGGCTCAAATGGTCTAAAAAAGAAACTAAAAAGAGGCAGAAAAGGTAGGAAACTCAAGAGGGCTCCTTATACCAAAAGAAAGAATAAAATAAGTATTAGAGAAGATAACATTCCTAAATGATTTGATAGCTTTAGGAATGATAAGGATGAAACCCAAAGTATGGAAGATGATGAATTTGAATTGTACTAGTTGGAATGCCAAGGGACTGAAATCCCCAAATAGAAAATATATTGTTAGAAGATATTTAAACTTGGAGAAGAACACTAATGCAATTCTCTTAAAAGAGGTTAAATCTACCAATACAATGTAATAAAATCAAATGTAAACTACGCTAACAACAAAGAACAATGGAAAAGCTAAAACCATAAATAACAGAACAATTTCACTGAATATCTACAAAATTCCATGCATAACCTCGATTGTCCTTCTCCATTTTGTCATTGTATGATAATTTCTCTTAGATTTTTAAGTGTGCAAGTATAGCATATGATAGTATGATTCAACAAAACATCGAAGATTGAGATAATAGATTACTTCCAAAAGTCATAAGATTTCAAGAGGAGTAACAATGATGACAGTCAAGCCAATTTATAGAAAACATGGTTTTTGAATGACAGGCTCAGATTGAAAGATAGACAGATGATTAAAATTGAAAGATTCGATATGCATTGAGATTTGTGTTAGTAATAACGTGAGTGATAAAGCATGAAAGGTGGAAATTAAGATTAAATAATAATTTAATCTTTAGTTGAAAGTATTCAAAATTTAGAAGAATAATAATTGCATGTAAAGGATAAAAATTGAATAGATGAAACGGTCTGTTCAAACACATGAATGAATTAATGAATGAATTAAATTTATTTAATTAATATAAGTTTGCACGCGGAAGAATTAAAACGAGATAATTGATTGATTAAGATAAAGAGTATATTTGTCAGAGACAATCAGACATTAAATCAAGAGATAACTGACTGATTTAATTAAATCTCGACTTAAATGGTAATGTCTAATTAGATAACTAAGAGATTATCCAATCACAGAAGAATATGCCAAGAATAAACCTTTTTATGAATTAAATGATTATTTAATTCAATATTCAAAATTTG
Organism: Sequoia sempervirens; assembly: GCA_007258455.2. NCBI lineage: Eukaryota > Viridiplantae > Streptophyta > Pinopsida > Cupressales > Cupressaceae > Sequoia > Sequoia sempervirens. The sequence goes on from VDFB02056351.1 coordinate 61,170,443, forward strand.
AGGATTAAATTAAATAAATTAAGATTTATTTAATTGACTGGAGAAAAGGTTAATGAATAATTAAATAATTAAAGTGATTATTTAATTATAGTTGAAAGTGTGATGAGAGTAAATTACATAAGAATTTATTTAATTTCAGAAAAAGGATAAACTTAATTAGTGATGTAATTAAATAAATAATATTTAATTAATTAATCAAGATTGAATAAATGTTAAAATGAAATAATTAAATAATTAAAGTTATTTAATTAATAGATTGAATAAAGGTTAAAATGAATTAATTAAATAATTAAAGTTATTTAATTAATAGATTGAATAAAGGTTAAAATGAATTAATTAAATAATTAAATTTATTTAATTAATAGATGAGAAAGGATTTTAGAAAATAATTAAATAATTAACATTATTTAATTATGACAATGAAGGTACGAATTATGAAGAAATTGAAGTCGCAGGCCTAAACCAATTTTTAGTGTCTACATTTTCCCCCTCTTTGATACAATGTCATTTTGGCGTTGTGTTAGAAAATTAGTTAAAACATGCCCCAATGTAAAATAAGGGTATGCCCCCTCAGGAAAAATGACAAATTTTCAAAAAAATTCAAAAAAATTAGAAATTATCCCGACTAGTTAATTTGATAGCTAGAAGTTTGATGGTGGTGAAAGAAATTAGTTTCGGGGAAGTTTGGCAAGTGAAATGGTCATTGGAAGTTGGAAAATTGTGTGTCCAATACACATGGTTGAGAAAATCTCTCCAAAAACCCTAGGTATAAATAGAAATAGGGTGGAAAATCAATTCATTTGCACCCCTCAAGTTTGGAAATTTTGTTTTTTTCTCTAGAGCTCTTTGCAAACATGTCACTTGTTCCCTACATAAAGCACAAGTTCATACCTTCAGATGGCCAGTAGACTTGGGACCCTCGGTATGTACTCGAAAACCATCTTTTGAAATTTTGATTTTCACGCATTTTTAGGAACTTAATGTTTAATTTTCAAATGCGTCGCTTTTGAATCAACACATATACGTTCATGTCTGACGCATATGCAAAAACATGTCTAGGGTAGTTTAGGCATTTAAGTTGAATGATCGCATTTGCATTTTTCTACACCGCATGTGTAGTTTTAAGTTGCATGTGTTAGGGGCAGTAGCCCATGTTTGTATTTGCATCCCATATGTGATTTTCCTACACATTTGCATGATTGAATGGTTGATTAATAATGCCCCACATTTGTAAAATGTGACGCATATGCATGAGTGTTTGGGCGTGTTTTTCATTTGATGCATTTACTTTAAGCAACGCATCTACTTGGTTAAATGACACCTTTGAATTTGTGACACATTTGAAATGTGAATGATGCATGTGAAATTTTACAACGCACTTGATACATAACGATGCATTTTCCTGTCAGAAATTTTGAAAAATTGATTTGTTTCTAACACTAGATATGTGTTATTGCAGGTTACTTTAGATCTAATTTACACCCGGGAGTCGAGGCCACCGACATTTGAGTTTCAAGATCAATTGTGGAGTGGCGAGAAATGGTTCATATGGAACCTAGGATTGCATCATGTTACTTTCATGCCCATCATTCAAGAAAACCGAGGTTTATTGATTGCACTTTGTGAGTGTTGGCATTCTGAGACGTCCTCTTTCCATTTGCCTACAAGAGAGGCCACTGTCACCTTAGAGGATGTTTATAGGATTTTGAGATTCTCGATTAGGGGTGAGAGAGTCTTGTATGATATGCAGAGGGGTTTTAGTGAGTTGTCTCGATATTATCCGCATGATGATATTAGGCAGCTAGGCATAAAGCACTATGAGATTAGATGGCATGTCTTGGCCAATAGGTATGAGCGGATAGATTGTATGTTACTCACATTGATTGGGGGGATAGCTCTACCTAACTGTCAAGGTCATGGATTTCCTATGGGATGGGGTGAGATGTTAGTTGGCATGCTAGAGAGATAGGTCATGTATGCATGGGGCCCTTGTTTGCTTGCTATGTTAAATTTCAATTTACATGATATAGCCTATAGGGAGGTGTAGTCGATGAGCTATGGTACCACTTTGCTTATGATATGGGCATGGGAGCACATTGTTTTATTTTGCTCACCTGTTACTATTGAGTTAGATCATGGAGCTCCTTATGCTTTTCAATTTTTAGGGCCATTTCACAAACACATGTAGGAGATACAGGGATTATCAACATGCTATTGATACCATGGTACAATTTATATGGAGGTCATACATGGATTGTGCATAATGGTCAGATGAGGATCGACACCTACTCTTCTGCAGACAGAAACAATACTTGATTAGGAGGACAATTTCTAGGGTACACATCATTAAGAGACACTTGCCAGACAGGGTCCTCAGACAGTTTAGTGAGGTTCAGGATGAGCCACGAAACCGAGCAGAGTTCACCCAATCTTCCAGGGAGGTTCCTCTGTGGGGACCACAGATTCCTGTTGCTACAGTAGAGGCCGATATTGATACCTTACAGCCTGTGTCGTGGGGATGAAGGGGTGGAGTAGTAGATCTTGGAACTATAGTTGCTTATGATACATGGTGGACAGGTCATAGGCCAATGCCATTTACAGATCTTGATCAGGACACACCTATAGAGCGGCATGGGACAGGACCTCAAGGCAAGCGTGGTGGTAGGAGAGGTGGTGGGGGGATGAATTGGATGATGAAGCTTACTGGTTTGCAGGCACCTATTGTCGGGGTATCCCTCGTAGGTTAGTGCAATATTGGAAAGGATTTAGGCCACCATCTATTGTAATCTTGGTGCCATTGTAGGGGAATTTAATACATTGATGGTATGTGGAAGGAACTGCCTTCATAGTGTGAATCCATGGTCTACCTAGCTAAAGGTTATATGGGAGGATGAGATCCAAGACTTGGAAATTTGTATCCATAACCATTGGACCAATTCTAATGGGGAGTGTTACAAATCCCTTTGATTTTTGTTCTTCATCATTACATGCCTTAATGACAATGCTTTTGGTGGTGTCCACGCATGCCTTTGAGAAGCCTAATGCCTTAACCAATTTCAAGGTGCAAAGATTCAACCCTGCTCCTCCGTCTACCAAGACTCACCTAACTTTCATTTTATAGAAAAGAACTTCTAGGTGTAAAGGGTCGTTATGGTTTGTCTTCTCAGTTGCATAATCTTGTTCAGAGAAGGTAGCATGATGATTGTTGGTTAGGTAGCCTACCATCTCTTGGAAACAATTGACATCAAGGTCTTTGGGGATAGTTGTGCTTTGTAAAGCCTTGTCTAGAATAGATTGATGATCAGGGGAGATACACAATAGTTCCAAGATAGAGATTTGGGCTAGGGTCTTCCCCAACTAGCCAATTAAGTTATACTAAGGATTAGAGGACTGTGGTTGTTGGTGTGATGGTGGGCCTTGGATGGTTATCTTGGTTCGGTGAGTGTTCATATCACACTCGGGAGTTTTCTTTATGGTAATCATATTGACATGCTCATCGGCGGCTTGAATGTGATTTATGATTGGGCCACTATCATCATGCTTGACATTAGCATAGTTGGCCGAAGTATTGGTCTTGTTTCCCAAACTGGGGAATTTTCCTTTCCCATGGTCATGTAATGGATCAGAAAAGACCTTGTGATTAGTGTTTGAAGATGTCTATTTATGTCCACCAACTTCAATAGTTTTGTTCTCGACAAAATCCTATATGATGTTTTTTAATTGTCGGCAATTTTGTAGACTATGTCCCTTAGTTCTATGGAAATCACAAAAGGCATTGTCATCCCACCAAAAGGGTTTAAATTTTCTTGGATCATATTGTCTTGGCTCATGAAGTTGTATGAGGTTGTGTTGTAATAGTTGTTTGAAGACTAATTCGATGGGTTCCCCTAGGGGAGTGAACTCACATTTTGGAAACCTCCTTTGTTGTTGTGGTTGTTGGGTGTTTTGGATAGTGTTAGGAGTTTGATTGATGATGTTAAGTGTGTTGGTAGAAAGGTTATTTCCTCTAAGTGTAATGACTAGTCCTACTTGTAGGGTTTTAGCATCAACAATCCCATCATTGGTAACGTTTTTTGTTTTGAAACCAAAACTTGTTTCTATCATTAGGGGTGTTCTGCACATTTGGATTTATGTTAAGTGCCTTGAGTTCACCTTTTTCAATGATACCTTTTTCTAGTATGAGGCCCTTTCCCACTAGTTCCACAAATGAAGTACAAAAATGTACTCTCAAGTCACTTCTCAATTTTGAGTTGAGGTTTTCTTGGAATATAGTGACCTGTTTTTCAGTTATTTCGACAGGGCATCTACTGGCTATACTTCTCCATCTCTAGAAAAAGGTGATAAAGTTTTCTCCTTCCTCTTGTGTAGTGTGACACAAGGTTGCTATGGTGATCTCGTTGTCGATGTTAAAGGAGAAATGTTCGATAGATTTTTCGGCCAGTTCACCCCATGATTTTATGCCATATTGAAGACCTGACAACCATTCAAGTGCAATTCCAATAAGACTTCTCATAAATAGTCTCATAAGATAGGTGGGGTCGTATGCGACATCTATGCACATCGTGGAAAACTCCCTTATGTGTTTGATTGGATTTCACTTTCCCTTGTACTTGGGAAAGTTTGGTATAACATACCCATGTGGGAAAGGCATCATATACAATGATTTGTCAAAGGGAAATGGGCATAAATCCTTTGTTGAAAAGGTTCTTTTGTTAGACACCACCATGTTATCCATTTGTGTTTGAAGGGCTTGCATTTGTGTCTGCAGGATGACAACTTTAGTTAATGATGTGTTAGTTGGATTGTTTGGGTCTATGTACGTGTTTTGAAATCCAACGTTTTGTGACGGATTTTGATTAAGTGTTGGCATGTAATGTGGATTTTGACTTGGGATGTTAGTGAATGGGTTTTGATTGGGAATTTGAGTGAATGGGTTTTGATTTGGAATTTGTGTGAATGGGTTGTGACTTGACATTGGTTGATTAGAAATGGGGACATTTTGTGAAGGGATGGGTTGGCTTACATATTGAAAGGAGGGTATGTTTCCTATCTGTGAGACCCCAATCTATTTTTATAGTACTAGCAATGTTGACACTTGGTATAGTTGTTGCTTGTGGTCTAGTACCAGTGACGTTAATGCTTGGTAAAGCAGCTGTCTATGGTATGGTACTAGTGACGTTGATGCTAGGTATAGGAGCTGTCGTTTTAGGTCTTTTATTCCCAACAAGAGGACTGAAGGGATTGGATGATGATGCCCCTATGGTGAAATTTAGACCCTGTGTCATGCTAGATGTACCAAATGGTGACGTATGTACTATTGAGGAACTCTATGTAGGCACACCAAATGGTCTGGCTACAGTTACTTGAGGCATAGTGGTACTAGTAGTCGTGTTTGTCCCTTGGGTAGATGCAATTTGTAAGGTATTGATGTCAAATCCAGGTGGTAACTTGGCACCTTCTGCTAGAAATTTGGCTAAGTATCATTGAGGATCATTTGCTAAGTAGTCATCTACAAAGGAGGAAAACTCAGGTTCTTGTGCAACAACATCTATGTCTTCCACTAGAATGTGTCCTTGTGGGTCTCTAGTGACGAATTTGTCCAAAAACGTTTTGTGAGGTCTCGATGTAGATGATGGAGGATTTGAAAATGGATTGATGAAGTTGTTTGGATCAACCATCGTTTCTCTTCCTTTCCTTTTGGAACTTTTTTCTACCATGTAAGATAAGCTCAAAATGCAAGTAATGCAAAAACTAAGTCTATGGATGATATGATTCTAGTCTATGATTTTGGGATTTTCTGGATATAAGGAATGAATGCAGCTATTTTTTTGGTATTTTCTTGAAAATAAGGAATGTCTAAAATAATGTTATCCTAGGATGACTATATCTAAATATGTAAAATTCTAAGCAATATTTTAAGGTAATCAATTTTGGAAGACTCTAAAAGAGGTTACCAACCACCTAAAGTTTATCCCGGGTTTCAATTTAGTTTTGACAAGGAACCTTTGTAGGACTAGGACCAAAAGATAAGGTGAGCTCCCAAACTGGACTGATGAGCTAGAAGGACTCACGTGTAGGACAAAAGATATGATGACAAATGACTAGGTTCAATGACAATGTTCATTGAAGCAAGGGTTTATCCAAAGCGTGGAAAGTTGACCTATTCTAAGATCTGTAAATGATGATTTCCCTAAAATTTTGATCTATCTAAAGGTAAAGACTACTAAGATGAAAGTAAGATTTACAACTAGGATGCCTATTGCTATGACTAAATGATACCTAAAGGATGCAATCGTGCAAAGTATGAGAAAAATTTCTGGTTTCTATCCAAGGATCACTGTGAAAAGATAGATCAGAGACTAGTGTGACTATTTGGTTTTGGACTGTGACAATGAATTCTAGTTTTTTGGTAATCAAACAATTGCAGTTCAAGATGGCAGATGCATCGCAGAAATTAACAAATGTGATTCTCTAGGTCATATGCAGTTTTCTAGTAAACTATGTCTCGGGTCTATATTAGGAAGATGCAACTCACTATATCATATGTGACTCAGGATTTGTCAGATGCAATTTTTGATCTTAGACTATGTACTGGTAAACAAGGTTCAGGTCTGTGATAGGGTATATGTGTCGTTCCAAACTACAGATGCGACTCATGATTAGATGTGTCACAAAAGGTTTCAAATGTGGTTTTCTAGTATCAGAGGTGTTCATAGACTCGACATATGCGACTTGGGATATCAAATGTGGTGTTTTGGTAAGTAGATGCGACTCACTATGACAGATGCGGCTAGCTGGTAAATAGATGCAACTCACTAAGATAGATGCAGCTTACTGGTAAAAAAATGTGACTCGACTTTTTGGTAAATGACAAATTGGACTTATTTTTGACAGATGTGATTTTCTAGTTATCAATTGTGGTTCAGTTTGACAATTGCAATCTTCTGGTTAATAGTTGCAGTTTTCTGGTAAATGGAAGATTTGACTGACTTTGTTTGTGATCAAATTTTGGCAAATAAATACTAAAAAAAAATGTGTTTCAAGTTTGATGAACATGAACATGTATAATTCCATAAGACAAGTACAATCCTAAGGCTGGTAGTGACAATATCTGTTGAGTTCTCACTTGGGTTTCCCCAGCTACACTTATTCAAGGTAGATGATTAGAAACTTGACCCCACTGGCTCCAGTCCAAGACACTCACTTTTATGGGGAAACCAAGCTTCATTTTCCATGAATCTCCCATGACAAACTTTTCATCTCTACTAAGAACCGTATGAATGTGAGACAGCTTCAGAGGTCCGTCCTCTCGCACCAGCAAATAGAAGGTTTTTAGTTAACTAAAAACAATTGGCTCATAGTAAGGGCAGCTGTTCAAGTGACTATGCACAAGGAAAGATACAACGAAACTTGTTTGCATAACAAATTTACACCTGTAATCCTAAGTTTTCCATTAGGATTCACATTTGTATATCGGTCGGGAGTAGCTTGGCTAAAAATCTTCATTGTCAATTTGAGTCACCTTGGGGTGAGTTCTTTTTCCCACCAAGGAAGGCCCAATTTCTAGAGTCAATAGTTATTTCTTGTGCACCCAGGATCGCACAAGTGCACAAGGGGAGAGGATACTTTAATTATTGAATTAGGTTTTAAAATAACAGATTGTGCAAACACACCAAACACAGAAGACGGTTATTAATTTTAAGCCCAAATGATAATTTTCTAATCGAATTAGACAATGTTTTTTGAAATTAGTCTTCAACAAGCATTCTGCAAAACAACTCATCAATAGTTTCAAATTTGTCTTCGTTGATCATCCTGCAAACACTGTTTGTATAGTTATCTTCTACATAACATCCTACAAACACTATGTTAACTCCTTAAAAACACACGTTGCAAACCCCAAATTAGTCGTAATAAAAACTGCAATAAAAATTTGAAATTCGGACTTCAGAAAAAAAAAAAATTATACCAGTTAAATGTGTCATGGGTTTTACCAGTCAAATTCATTACAGAAGGCTATAGATGCATCGTAGGTACTCAGATGCTTCGTTTTATTCATCATATGCAGCTCACAAGGTCAATTGTGTTGTTTTGTGCGTTAAATGCATCAAATCGTATGATACCTGCAAAAAGGAATAAAATTTCTATGGATTTTTGCAAAGAGTGTGTCTTCACGTCGAGTTCACCAATGTAACACAAGGCAAAAAGAAAGATCAAAGCAACACAATGCAATAAACTCAAATGTAAACTACGCTAACAACAAAAAACAATGGAAAAGCTAAAAACATAAATAACAGAACAATCTCACCAAATATCTATGTAATTCCATGCATAACCTCAATTGTCCTTCTCTTTTTTGATGTTTCAAATAATTCCCCTCAAATTTCTAAGTGTGCAAGTATAGCCTATGATAGTATGATTCAGCAAAACATCAAAGATTCAAATAATAGATTGCTTCCAAAAGTCATAAGATTTCAGGAGGAGTAACAATGATGAAGGTCAAGCCAATTTATAGAAAATAGGGTTTTCAAATGACAAACTCAGATTGAAAGATAGATGGATGATTAAGATTGAAAGATTTGACATGCATTGAGATTTGTGTTAGTAATAACGTGAGTGATAAAGCATGAAAGGTGGAAATTAAGATTAAATAATAATTTAATCTTTAGTTGAAAGTATTCCAAATTCTAAAGAATAATAATTGCATGTAAAGGATAAAGATTGAATAGAGAAAACGATTTGTTCGAGTGCACAAATGAATGAATTAATTAATTAAAGTTATTTAATTAATATAAGTTTGCATGTAGAAGAATTAAAACTAGATAACTGACTGATTAAGACAGAGAGTCTATTTGTCAGAGACAATCATATATTAAATCAGGAGATAACTGACTGATTTAATTAAATCTTGACTTAAGTGGTAATGTCTAATTAGATAACTAAGCAATTATCCAATCACAGAAGAATATGCCAAGAATAAACCTTTTTTATGAATTAAATGACTATTTAATTCAATATTCAAAATTTGAGGATTAAATTAAATAAATTAAGATTTATTTAATTGACTAGAGAAAAGGTTAATGAATAATTAAATAATTAAAGTGATTATTTAGTTATAGTCGAAAGTGTGATGAGAATAAATTAAATAAAAATATATTTAATTTTAGAAAGAGGATAAACTTAATTAGCGACGTAATTAAATAAATAATATTTATTTAATTAATCAGGATTGAATAAAGGTTAAAATGAATTAATTAAATAATTAAAGTTATTTAAGTAATAGGTTGAATAAAGGTTAAAATAAATTAATTAAATAATTAAAGTTATTTAATTAATAGATGAGAAAGGACTTTAGAAAATAATTAACATTACTAACATTATTTAATTATGACAATGAAGGTACAAATTATAAAGAAATTGAAGTCGCAGGCCTAAACCAATTTTTAGTGTCTACACTACCAACTTTACATTAGAAAATAATTTAAGATTCATTTGGAGAGATACAACACAATTATTGACCAATCATGAAAGAGGAAAAGGTAGTGCGACCATCCTTCTTGCCTCTAAATGAAATAAGCTTGTAATTGAACCTGGTTCCTCCCCATGTAATAGAGAAAAATGGGTTATTATTGAAAAAGATAAAAGGAGATTTGGTCTATGTTTAGTATATGCCTCTAATGATTATAAATAAATAAGCAAGATGTGGGAATGGATGTGCAAGATACCTAATATTCCTTGAATTATGGGGGAGATTTCAACATGATTGAAAATAGAAAGGAAAAATCTAGAGGATTTGACCAAGAGAGGCCTAAAATGGTTAGCAAATTTTACTTAAATACGAACTTGTTAAAATATGTTGACTATGTCAATGCTATATCCACTTTGCAGGAAATCAATAAATGGCTTCTAAATCACTTGAGTCTGATTGAAAGTTGGAACAAAAATATAAAATATTGGATGTTACTCCTCCAATCTATATGAAAGAAAAAGGTATTGGATAGCAAAAAATCTAAGTTAAAATTACAAGAAAATCTTCTAAGGTTAGACTATTGTCTACAAGATGAGCCAATGAGAGAAGACCTTAGTGAAGATTTGATTAAGTGCAAAAATGAATCGAGAAACTTGTAAGAAAAGAAAATAAAAGGTATTAAGAAAAGTGCCAAACTAAATTGGCTCAATAATGGTGATAATGGTTTCAGATACTTTTTTAATCTCCTAAAAGAAAAAAGCTAAAAAATAAGAAATTGGATGCCTTTGGATAGAGGGGCATTGATTAATAATCCAATAGAAATAAAAAAAATCAGTTTTATAATTTTTACCATAAGCTCTTCTCATCAAAAGAGAATATTGCCCTGACACAAAAATCTAGGGAGGTTTGTAAAAATTTAATCCCCATAATGATTTCAAGGAGTGCTAAGGAAACCCTTGGGAAGGAAGTTACAAAATAAGAAATAACTCAAACTATTCTAAGCTTTAGTGATGATAAATCCCCGGGTCCTAATGGTCTCCCTATTGAATTTTATAAAAAAAAAAATCACGTGGATAAGTGAGGAGTTATGTGAAGTTTATAAAGAAGCATTAGATAAAGGGACTTTAGGTAAGGAATTAAGAAAGGAATCATCAAACTAATTCCCAAGGAAGGGGATAAAATGCTATTGAAAAATTGGAGATCGATTATGTTGTTAAATTTTTCATATAAAATTCTTGCCAAACTCTTAGCCTTGAGATTGAGGGACATCTTACCTTCTTTTATTAGTTACACCCAAACATGTTTCATTAAAGGTAGATATATCTAAGAAATACCAATAACAAGTTGGGAAGCTATGTAATGGTCAAAAATGTCCAATCAAAACATTGGGATGCTTCTACTTGACTTTGAAAAGGCCTATGATAGAATTGAATTGCCCTTCATCAAAATGTTGTTGGAATCCTTTGGGTTCCCCAAAAATATTATAAATTATTCAACACTCTTTTACAAGATGTAAATTCCCAAGTAGAGGTAAATGGGGGCCTTAACAAAGCATATTGCTCTTCAGAGATCAATCAAACAAGGTTTCCCAATAGCACCGACATTCTTCATAATTTCTTTAGAAGCCATTTTTTATCTTCTAAGAGATGAATTAAAAAACCCCAAAGTTAAAGGACTAAAGCTACCTAATGATGATGAACTGATAAATATTCACTTCACCATTGACACTACTCTCTTTGTTAATCTAGAGGATGAAAACATTAGCTACTTAATGCAAAAATTAGATACCTTTGTGAAGTCTCAAGGGAAAAAATCTCCAAAGAAAAATCAATAATGCTAAGTTGGGAACTCAATTCTCTCAAGTGGTTTAAAAAATATGGATTTTAGTGGGGGGGACCTAATAACCAAGTAAGGTATCTAAGAATACCATTTGTGATCAACCCAAACTTAAAAGATATGTTGGATTGAGTTAAAAATAAAGTAGAAAGAAAAATTGATAATTGGAGTAAATGTTATCTTTCTTTAGCAGGGAGAATTCAAGTGTGCCAAAAAATTATCTTCCTATATTCTCTACTATTCTTCAACTTGGCTATTTTGTAGCTACCAACTACAAGAAGTTAAAAAAAAAAGATAATTTCTATGGTTTTATGACCATGATAACAAAAAAAGGGCATGTGAACTGGGAATGGTGTTGCTTAGGAAAGGAAGTTGGTGGCCCAGGGCTAAAGGACCTTAAAAAGCAAGGTGTTTTCCTAGCTATCAAGTGGATCCTTAACTCTGTGATCATAAATGAACCATGGAAAGTTTTAGTAAGGAACAATATAAAAAAGTTATCCCCAAAAAATCTAAATGGAAAGATATCCCCTTAATTAATATTCAAGTATAGGGTAATTCCCTCTCTCCTAGTGGCTCAAATGTCTTTAAAACAATCTAGAAAGCATGGGAGAGTGTAAGATTGTTGATAAGAAAGGACAAGGAGCAAGGTAAAATCTATCTTAACTCCTCACTATGGTGGAACATAACCCATAGAGGAAAACCACATGCTCTAGTCCAAGGATGCTCGACTAGATCATGGGAAAAGAAAGGTATAAAATGTTTCAATAACATTATTGATAATGTTCAAGTAATGGCTTGGCTTGCTCTAAGCGCTAAGTATGGTATGGTAACCACTCAATGGATAACATATTTGATGTTGAGAGAGACCACCAAATCCCTTTAGTTCATTGATAATATCAAGAAGTGTTGTGCAAATGGGAGTTGTAATACCTTGGAGGGATACAACTAGATTGATGTCACATATATGTAAAATTTGAATCCCAAAATCATATACAAATTGATGATTGATTCAAAGGTTTTTATGAATTTTTTTGGAAAATGATTTTTAAATGGAATTGGAATAACGTGATGGAACCAAAAAGGTGATTTTTAAATGCTTGTTATTGTTATAAAAACTACCTCTCTCCTATCATGAGTCAAATATAGAAGTTTTTTCTTTTATGTAGAAAACCTAATAACATTAATCATGCTTTTTTATTATTTTTATGCACAAGAAGTTTGGATGATGTTCTATTCTGATTTGAACATGTGAGAGGGGAAAGGGGGGGGGCAAGAAATATCAAACTTAAATAAATTCTGATAAATAAAATAGAAGGTTTTGATATATCTATGAATTTTTGTTTTGGTTACAGTTTTCTACTAAAATTTATGGATGTTATGGAAAGCAATAAATGAAGAAAAATTTCAAGGTAGGATGAGAGTTCTTATTGAATCTTCTAAAAGATTCGTTTTTCCAATGTTTCTATGTAGGTAACAATTACTTTAGAGATCAAAATAAAAATTCACCAAACTAGTGAAGAATGATAAGGTTGAAATATACAAGAGAATAAGTATGCCAAGCACTGGCCTTTTGACTTAGAAATTAGTAGACCTTTCAGAGAAGACTATCTAAAATTTCAAAGGAAATGCAATAACAAGTATAGGTTGGAGTTGCTAAAGAAGGATATGGACCTACGAGGACCAAGGTTTCATAAAAATAAAGATGATGAAATGATTGTCGAAATAGTACTTGATCCAATTTTGGTTCATCAGACATAAAGCCTTCATTGGGGTGCTATGACATAGACAGTGCAAGTGAAAGAAGAATTTATTGTAATTCCCCTCCATAGGAATTGTTTTGATAGATAATAATATAAAATGTAAATCAGTAGTAGGATATATAATTGATGTAGGGCATCGCTCTCTTTTTCATCCATTTTGGTTTTATTTCCTTTTGGTAGATTTAGTTTGTATTTGAGTGGGTTTGTTTCTAATGTTGGGTTAAGTTCCCTTGTCAATTCTGCTTGACAATCGATAGTTTACAATCTGTTGTAACTGTGATGAAACGTCAGTTTTCTTGGAGGTTGGTTGTCGACAGTTTAGACATAAAAAGAGAAATGAGTATTGGGGGAGGGAGAGTAGGGAACTTTAAACATGGGGGTTCGATGCTAAAGAACAGAGGCGAACGATCTTGAAGAGGCACTCGATGTTGGAAGATTGCAAATATTGGTATTCGGTGTTGAAAGAAAAGAGGAAGGGAGTTCGATGTAGAAGGAAGAGAACGTTTTCGGAAGGCCTGTTGTTGCCCGACCTTTGAATGTTGATCAGTGTCAAATGAGAATGTGATCAGGCCAGTTCCTGAAGGCCACATTTGATTTGTAATGTGAAGCCCCAGATGAAAGGACAAAACGCTAAATTTGGATAGTGTTCACAATGTCTGAAATCAACAATGCCTTTTGTTGATTTTTGTGTAGCTCAAAAGGTGGGATGTGGAGATTCTTTAAAGCAACTCGAGTTGGATTTTCAGCAACGATAGTTTTTTTTTAATTTATTTTTTAGAATGTTTTCAAGTTTGTGAGGTTGAGATAAGAACGGGAGTGATTTTATGTGTAAGATAGGTCAAGTAATGTAAGGAATTTTTTCTTTTCTTGCATGCTAAGTAAAGCAGATGGGTTCTATATATGTAAGATTGTTGTAGAAAACTTGTATTGTATTTTCAAAAAGAAAGTTTGCTATTAGGCTGAATAGAAAATCCAACATTTGCAGGTTTTTCCCCACATTGGAGTTTCCTGGGTATATCTGTGTTATTGTCTATTTGTGATTGGATTCTTGTTATTTTTTCTTCCGCTGTTATTAGTTGTTAATTAACCTAGTTGTATTAATTGTTATAAATCAGATTTCTTTTATGTGATTTTATTGTGCAATTAATCTATTGTTGGGTTATAAGAAATTAACATGGTATCAAAGCTCTAAACTTTGAATATGAAGCCAAGATTTGTGACAGATTTCAAGAAAAAAAATTCAGAATTTTGTCTTAAGTTTCTTCTGTGACTATGGCAATCAGTGTTTGATATGAAGATAGGCTTGAGGGTGCATCTAACTTTTCTTGCAATGGAAGGTTCAAATTATATCTATTCTCAAGGAGAATAGGTTTTGGATCTATGCTAGCATAGAAGTGACACCACCAACAAATGATCTTGTTGCCTTATATTTGCATGAAGTCAAAGAGGCCAACGCTCAGAGGATTATCCTGGATGGAGTAAGAGATCATTTAATTCCTCATTTATCGGGGAAAGACACCACCAAAGAGATGTGGGATATGCTCACAAGACTTTATCAAAGCCACTATCAAAGTTGTAAGATGATGCTCAAGGAAAAATTGCATAATACCAAGATGTCCAAAGGTGAGAGTGTGACCTCTTACTTGTCCAAGTTGACATAGGTCAAGGATGAGTTGGCTACTGTTGGAGAGATGATCGATGAAGATGAGTTGGTGTGTATATACTTGAATGGATTTTTGAAGCACTGGGAAGTGTTTGTCAAGTGTGTTGTCAGCAGAGATCGGCTACCTAATTGGGCGAGGCTTTGGGATGATGTTGTTCAAGAGGAGATCCATGAAGGTGCTCATTGAGGAGATCATTCGAAGAAGGTTCAAGATAAAAATATTGCTCTTACAAGCAAGGGAAAATGGAAGGTTCTTCTTCCAAGAGTGGGAAGAAGAAAGATCTGAGCAAGATAAAAAAAAATTCTACCATCAAATGGGTCACTATGCCAGTCAATGTCCAAATAAGAAAAATAAGGACAAGAAGAAGAAGCAAGTTGTTGCTATAGCAGAGGTGGATGAATTTTCATCGCAATTTGAGAATGATTTTTCACTCATTGCATGTCTCTCAAGTTCAATTTCCAATAGGGTATGGTATATTGATAGTGGGGCTTCTTGCCATATGATAGGAGAGAGAATGTTTCACCAAGTTGGAGGAGAAGAAGTTGGATTTCTATATTAAGCTCAGAGACAATGCCAAGTACCATGCAATTGGTATTGGCACCATCAAGTTTCAGAGGGAGTCTAGCAAACCCTTGTTGGTGGAGAATGTGTTGTATGTCCCTGGCATGGCAAAGAATTTAATCTTAGTTTCTGCTTTGGAAGACAAGGGTTACATCATGATTTTTGAGAGGGGAAAAGTCTATATTCATCCCAATGATTCCAAGGTTGCAAAAGTGATTGGAGTTAGGCACATCATCTTGTTTTGGTTACAATTTGAGCCAGCACATGTGTTGGTTAGCAACTGTAAAGGGCTAGGAGAACTGTGGCACAGGAGGATGGCTCATCTTCACCATGGAGCACTTAATATTCTTAAGGAAATAGTGATGTTGCCTGAGATGAAGACAAAAAAGCATGAGGTGTGCAAAGGTTGCACTCTTGGGAAATATGCCAAGACCAATTTTTCAAGTAGCGACACTAGATCTAAAGGGACTTTGGATCTCGTACACTCAGATGTGTGTGGGCCCATGTCAACAGTATCCTTGAATGGATATGAGTATTGTGTTACTTTCATTGATGATTTCTCCTAGAAGACATGGATATATTTCATGAAGAATAAAGATGAGGTCTTCAGTAAGTTCAAAGAGTTTAAGGCTCTTGTGGAGAACCAAATAGGGAAGAAGATCAAGATACCGAGGTTTGATAATGGAGGAAATTATACCTCAAATTCCTTCAAATATTTTTGTGCTCAGGAAGGTATCAAGAAAGAGTTAACAGTTCCTTACAACCCTCAGTAGAATGGGGTTGTTGAAAGGAAAAAAAAAGGGCTATATTTGGAGCAGCTAAGGCCATGCTTCATGATCAAGATCTACCTTGGTTCTTATGGGCAGAAGCTTGCAATATAGTTGTGTATTTGCAAAATAAGAGCCCTCACAAAGTGTTGGGAAAGTTGACTCCAGAAGAGGCATTCACTGATAAGAAACCAAATTTGGGGCATATTCACATCTTTGGATGCCTTGTGTATTGTCACATTCCTATGGAGAAGAGAACCAAGCTGGAACCTACCACAAAGAAGGGTATCCTTGTTGGGTACAATGAAACTTCTAAGGCTTATTGGGTTTACATTCCTACTCTCAGTAAAACAGTGGTTCACATAGATGTGAAGTTTGAGGAAGAGAGGGCTCTTCAGAAATCAAGCAACTTGATGAATGAGAAGGAGAAATCACCCACGGTTGAGGTAGCACAAATTCCTCAAGCTTCATTCATGCAAGTTGGAGAGTAGATCAAACCGATCGAGTAGGTTGATCAGAAGGAGGAACAAATAATTCCTCAGCCTCATTTTCCTATTACTGAGAAGAGGAGAAACAGGGAAGCTAAGAAAACACTGAGAGAGGCTCAAGAATATGTAGGTGATCCTCAAGATTTAGTTAGACAAAGAAAGGCTCCCAGATGTTATTCTAAGTATGTGGCACTTATGAGTGAATTAATTGAAGTAGAGCCTTCCAGCTTTCAGGAGGCATCCAAGCACCAAGTGTGGAGAGATGCCATGGTGGAAGAGTATTCTTCCATCATGAAGAATAGTGTGTGGGAGGTAGTACCACGACCAGAAGATAAGTATGTGGTGGGCTCGAGATGGTTGTATAAGATTAAGCATGTTGTAGATGGTAGTGTGGAAAAGTTCAAAGAACGATTTGTGGCTAAGGGTTCTCTTAGAAGGAAGGAGTTGACTATGACAAGACTTTCACTCCAGTAGTCAGGTACTCATCCATAAGAGCTATCATTTATGTAGTAGCACAGATGGGTTGGAGGATTCACCAAATGGATGTAAAGACAACCTTCCTCAATGGAGTGATTGAGGAATAAATTTACATAGAGCATCCAGAAGAATTTGAAGCACATGGGAGGGATTCTCATGTATGTAGGTTGAAAAGAGCACTATATGGACTCAAGCAGGCTCCCAGGGCGTGGTATTCATGTATTGACAATTACTTGCAAAGTGCGGGCTTCATCAAGAGTGAAGTGGATCCAAACATGTACTATGTTCAGGTGAAGGGTGAACTTCTCATATTGGTGTTATATGTTGATGACTTGTTCCTCACAGGGTCAGAGGAGCTCATAGCACACTGCAAGTAGGATCTTGCAGGAGAGTTTGAGATGGACTAGGGGTTGATGCACTACTTTCTGGGATTGGAGTTGTGGCAGAAAGAGGGATAGATCTTCCTTGGACAAGGGAAGTACTTAATTGATATATTGAAGTGATTTAAGATGGAGAACTGTAAGCCTATGTCAATGCCACTTGTGACCAACTGGAAGAAGATTGATGCTTCCAAATCAGAGGCAGTGGACCCAAATTTATATAGATAGTTGATAGGCTCTCTTAAGTATCTATTCAATACCAGGCCAGACATTTGTTTTGCAGTGAACTCACTCAGTCAGTTTATGGTGGAACCTAAACATGTGCACTGGATAGTTGTGAAGCATGTTTTGAGATATCTCTGAGGAACAATTGATTATGGGTTGAAGTATGTTCAGCAGGATGGAGTGAAGCTCGAGGAGTTTATAGATGCAAATTGGGCAGGGAGTACAAACTGATTGAAAGACAACTTCAGGGTGTAGTTTCAGTTTGGGATCAGGAATAGTCTCTTGTTACAGTAGGAAAAAAAAGTCAGTTGCATTGAGTTTTGCAGAGGTTGAGTATATGGCAGCCAGTATGGCTACATGTGAGGCTATCTGGCTTTGAAAACTTCTAGCTGGGATCTTTGATCAAGAGCTGGATCCTACAGTCATTTACTATGATAACCAAAGTTGTATCAAACTTTGAGAATCTAGTGTTTCATGACAATTCAAAGAACATTGAGATCAAGTACCACTTCATCAGAGATTGTGTGGAGAAGGGGATAGTGAAGCTTCAGTACATTCCTACAGACTAATAGATAGCAGATATCCTGACCAAGGCCTTGATAAAGAGTAAGTTTGAATTCTTCAAGGATAAGTTGGGTGTTGTGTAGAACACCTTCCTCGCTAAGAGGGAGTGTTGATTTTTGTGTAGCTTGAAAGGTGGGATGTGGAGTTGCTTTAAAGCAACTCAAGTTGATTTTCAGCAACGATAAAAAAAAATTAATTTTTTTTTAGAATTTTTCCGAGTTTGTGAGGTTGAGATAAGACTGAGAGTGATTTTATGTGTAAGATAGGCCAAGTAATGTAAGGAAAGTTTTCTTTTCTTGCACACTAAGTAAAGAAGTTGGGTTATATATATGTAATATTGTTGTAGCAAACTTGTATTGTATTTTCGAAAAGAAAGTTTATTGTTAGGCTAAATAGAAGATCCAACATTTGCAAGTTTTTCCCCATACAGGAGTTTCCTAGGTATATCTATGTTATTGTCTTTTTGCGATTGGATTCTTGTTATTTTTGTATTAATTGTTATAAATTAGATTTATTTTATGTGATTTTATTGTGCAATTAATCTATTTTTGGGTTATAAGAAATTAACACGTTTGAGAAATAAAAACCTTCATTTGTTTTCCCTGTCAATGATTGTGAATCAATGCCAATAAAAAAGAACATTTTCCATTTTGACTTTCCTGTCATTGTTTGTGAAAGACCAAGGTTCTGAACTATTGTTCAATCACAAACCTAAACCTCCTTTGTGAGAGTTTTCTTAGACTTGAAATCTGAGAGTTTGTTTGCCCTGTGACCAACAAGGCAGTCCATCAATAATCTTGTTTTGTCCTTGCATGAAAACTTTTAGATTGTAAGAACTCTATTGAAAAAATCTGATGTATAATCCTAGTTGGGGTTGTTTTTGATATATTATAATTAATACCAAAAAATAAACACTTCTTTTAAATACAAGACAACTTACATAGGTAGATATGGATATATAGAGATCCTCAATTGTGTAGAATGAATACAATGTGTAGAGAAGATGAATGTCTATATAAGAATAAAATAAATGGTTTATAGGTAAGAGATTCAATCATTAGAAGTATTTCTATACAAATTGAATATAATATGCCTCATTTTCTATTATTAATTAGAGGTATAATTAACTATGGCCATTAAATCTTGAGAGATCAAATTTATATCAAGACTAAAAAATAGGTGAAATTTTTTTTGAGCCCATAAGAAATGATGATAAGGTAAATACACATAATCACTACATTTTATAATTGTGGAGAGAAAATATACATTGACAACCCATTATTTCAAAATATGTTGTAATCAAGTGCATTGCCAAGTGTACAACTAAACCTTATCATGGTTTAGAAAATTATTCAGAAAATTATCATCAAATGTTGATGCAACTTGTAAACATTGAAAATCTTAATGATTTATCTACAAAAGAATATAAGAAGATTCTTACTAAAATAATAGTAGGCATAAGAAACATATCACTTTCTATTAGAACTTCCATTAGTAGAGAGCGGTGAAAATTTTATTAATTGAAATATCTCACATGAGGTATTCAAACCTATAGCTAAAAATGATGAATATGAATATGAAAAACAAAAAAAATATTTCATTAATGGATATAAGAACATACCCTTTTCTATGGAAAGTGTTTCACTTATTGATGCAATTGAATCATTGACATATAATCCAAGGGAAAAAGAGATAAATGGGAAGGAAAGGGGTATGAAAACTATTGTGAGAGTATTTACAAGGTCTGTATCTATCACTACATGTGAATCATATAAATGGGTTGATTTTTTTGGTCTAATTAATTATTTTACAATATATTTCGTAACATATAAAGATATATTGAACTTCACAAAATAATATCAATTTGGGAGTTAGTCAACTAGAATCCTTAGCATTTGGAATGAACAAGTACTCCATAATATGTTCAAAATAGTAGTGATTTTGAAATTGAAGATAATAAACCTCTTCAACAAAACACAAGCTGGAAATCATATATTTGTTACAACATGGTCAATTATGGATTGAAATAGATATGCTGGGAAAAAGGGATATTTATAAATAAACACCATGGTCTAATCAATATCAAGGTGAATATTACAAAAATGAAGTAATAAAATTCATAAGCACCATGAAAAATAATAAATTTCTCATAGATGATGATATACCACAATATGTCAATTATGCAAGCTTGGGTTATAAATAGAAAAAATACTCAATATAATTATGAGATATTATCATAAAGATCAAATTACATAAATTGATAATTTAAGGGAAAATACGAACAAGAAAACATACCTAATTGGTATCATATTTCAAACTCTTGAAGAAACAATATTCTTAGGAAATTCTCCACTTCTATTACTTGCATCAACTAGATTGTAGAATTCAACATTATACTCTTAAAAATCCATTCACAACCCCAAATATGAATCACAAATTTTACTCAATTATAAGGAATGAGACTTACAAGTTTGCAAGAAGAGATATGTATTGATTGATGAAATGAGTTTCATTACACAAAATTTTCTATAGAACACAAACTCTAGACTTCTTCAATCATTTTATAAAAATCCAAATATGATTTTTGGAGGCATATCTTTAATTTTAGTTGAATATAGCAATTTATTTGTATTTCAATACATATATTTCATTATTAATTTTTTTTTAGTAATAGTACACACTAACCAAAGCTTTTTTGGGATAGTTCTCTCATGGTAATGACAAACCACCTTGTGTTAGTAACAAATGTACTAAATTATTATAAGAATAATTCAAATTTATTGCTACTTTGGATAAGATATATAGATAAGAATGGGAAAGAATTCACCAACAAAGATTTCATCAACTTTTCACAAAACTAATAGATGCAAATCCACCAATTGATGGTTGAAAATATGGAAAATAAGGACAAATATTAGCATAGACATAAAAATCAATGTTTTTGATTAGGGAAAAATATATTTATATAATATTGATATTTATAACACAGTGACATTAAGAGGAATAATGTCACCTTGTATATAAAAAATAAAACATAGTTGGCATATATTTAAAAAATTAAATATGTACAACCAACATGGTGTTATAAAATAAATACAAATAAAATCAAAATAAATAAAATATTATATATAAAAATAAGTAAAATTCAAACATAAATAATCAATTGATAAGTAGGAGGTATTTTTCATAGCGTGTCAAATTATGATATTGCTATCAAGATTCAACCCTGTAGTATTCAAGTCAAACTCATTGACCCATGTTTCATGAGTAGTGGTTCATAAGAACCCATCTCTCATGATAATTAATGGTCCACTCAACACTCATTGCATCTAGTTGATGCTCGCAGAGGTGAAGCATTGGGCCTTCCTGGGAAGTCACCCATCCTAGTACTACTCTAGAACTCAAGCATGCTTAACCATGGAGTTTTCCCCAAGGTTAAGCCCCCTTCACTTGCAACACCATTTGAAAAAACTTCAACAAGTGTTGTACCTTATGAACCATTCATTATAGAGACCATTTAGCTCATCAATTGATAAGTAGGAGGTATTTTCCAAAATGTGTCAAATTATGATATTGCTATCAGGATTCAACCATGTAGTGTTTTGATTCAAGCTCATTGACCCATGTTTCATGAGTAGTGATTCACAAGAAACCATCTCTCATGATAATGAATGGTCCACTTAGCACTCATTTCATCTAGGTGATGCTCACAGAGGTGAAGCATTAGGCCTTCCTAGGAAGTCACCCAACCCAGTACTACTCCAAATCAAGCATGTTTAACCATGGAGTTTTCCCCAAATTTAATCCTACTTCCCTTGCAACCCCATTTTCAAAACCTTCAACAAGTTTTGTGCCTTATGAACCATTCATTATAGAGCCCCTTTAGCTCATCAATTGATAACTAATAGGTATTTTCCATAATGTGTCAAATTATGATATTGCTATCAAGATTCAATTGTGTAGTGTTTCAAATCAAACTCACTGACCCATGTTTCATGAGTAGTGGTTCACAAGAACCTATCT
Source organism: Sequoia sempervirens (assembly GCA_007258455.2). Taxonomy (NCBI): domain Eukaryota; kingdom Viridiplantae; phylum Streptophyta; class Pinopsida; order Cupressales; family Cupressaceae; genus Sequoia; species Sequoia sempervirens. The sequence continues at coordinate 61,192,657 of VDFB02056351.1, forward strand.
CTCATGATAATGAATGGTCTACTTAGCAATCGTTGCATCTAGGTGATGCTCACAGAGGTGAAGCATTGGGCCTTCCTGAGAAGTCACCCATCCCAGTACTACTCCAACTCAAGCACACTTAACCATAGATTTTTCCACAAGGTTAAGCCTACCTCGCTTGCAACCTCATTTGAAAAACCTTCAGCAAGTGTTGTGCCTTATGAAAATTGAACATTGGACCTTCCTAGGAAGTCACCCATTCCAATACTACTCCAACTCAAGCAAACTTAACCATGGAGTTTTGCTCAAGGTTAAGCCCACTTCGTTTGCAACCCCATTTGCAAAACCTTCAATGAGTAACCTTGGTGTAGATCCAAGAACATCGAGTAATTGACCAATAATTGATGCATCTCATATTAATGAGTATGTGACATCAGACCTACTTAATATGATATTTTCAACATTATTTCTAGATGGTAAATGTGATTGGATAGAACCAAAAATAGGATGAGTACATCTACATGAATTTTTCAAACATATATTTTGACGTAGGTATCACTATTTTGGTCAACACCAATGGTTTAAATATTAAATGATGAACATGTTCATGAAAACTCATGCACAAAAATTCATCTATAGTGTTTATGAAAAAATTCTTCAAGATATGTCAGTCACCATCAATGAGCTATATGAATATAAGAAAAATGTGCTTTAATCCCATCTAGCGAACTGTTTGATGTAATTTGAAACAGCCTTAAGGGACACAAGGCTGTATCAGGGAAAATTTCATATTGAATTAACTAACATGCTTCAGTAAATTGGATCATTAATAGTATTCTTCACTTTGAGTTTAGTAGATATGCACTATCCTTATTTGCATGCCCTAATTCCTAGAACAACAACAACAATTCAATGAAAAGCCCAAAATTGGTGAAAACATAATAGTATATTGATTACTCTCATATAGTGGCACACTACATGCACCTATGACATAATTTTTTAAAAATATATATTAAAAAAATTAATGAAACTTGTAGGCACGTAAAATAAACTGATTGGCGTTGTACACTTGATCCCAACCTACTAACATCATTTCTTCCTGAATCATCCCTCGGTCTAACCATTTAATCAAATCCCCTTATCTAATTAAATTCATCAACTTTCATCCCTTAATTGAATAAATCATTTTATCTAATTAAGTTGATCTCTTTTGTTAATTAAATCAATCCATCTGATCTAATTATCCCTATTTAATTAAATAATTAATTTTATTTGATTAAATCTCTAAAGTCTATCCATTAAAATAAATAAATTAAAACCTTGTTTGATTTAATCTAACACCATCTCTTTTAATTAAATAAATCAAAATCCTTATTTAATTAATCTCTTATCATATTCCTCCCTTATTTGATTTAAATAAATCCATAAATTTGAGTCAAATAAGTCACATCATCTAACATCTCCTATTAAATTAATTAACCCTTGATTAATTTAATCTCATCTCATGTCCCATCCTCTAGATTTTGCAAGTTGCACATGAAAGTAGATTTAATTCATTTATTAAATCTCTATTTTCCTCACAAGGCATCTTTTGGAATATTCTCCAAATTTGAATTCAAAAATTCCTAGTCAACATGTACATCCAACAAGGCAATAACTTCATCTTACATGTCCTTTGTCTTGAGCCAAGTGGAATTTATTGCAATTTCCCTTCCCTCTTGCAAATCATTTCAACAAATTTGAAATTCAAAAATATGCATTTATTGGCACAATCCCCAAATCTTGCACATCCTTCATCCATTCATAGATTGACAAGTGGCATCATGCCATTGGATGAATGTTAGTCCCACATTGCTCAAATTTGGACATTCATCCATCTTGGCATTCCATAAATAAAGAGTTCATATCCTCATTTGGACATCCACAAATTATGCAAAGGTATTATGCTAAAATATTTAGCCATTTCCATTTATCAATCTTGAGTTCTTAGCTAGGTTTTTGCAGATTTTGGCTTGGAGCTCTCATTCTTCACCATCAAAGTGGATCAATCTCCATCAACATATCAAGCTTGCATCTTAGGAATTGGGAAAGGGCCAATTTTCACATCAAATTGGCACCAATTCCCCCATGGGAACATGAGTTTGCACATTTAAATTAGGATTGAATCTATATTTCTTTGTTTCTTTGTGTTCTTTGTTGTTTTCTTTCCTAATTCGAAGTTGTAATTGGATTTCATGAGGAATCCTTATTTTAGCTTGCAATCTCTTGTTTAACTTGCTTATTCTTGTTGTTTTGCAGGTACTAGGATTGGGGTTCACACAAAACTAAAAGATTAATCGTCTATATACTAATAGTACCATAGAGGTTCACCACGTGCATTATTTCTTATAGTTTGATGGAGAACCAAATATAAATAAACCTTGATTGAACAAATGACTAGGAATAAAAATTGCAAATAAATACTTCCATTTTATAAATCCTTGAGAAGATCTACATCAATGAAATAAATAAGCATGTTATCAATATTTTCTAAATCTATATTTCATATACAAAATTATAATTCAATCTAACTCATAAAATATTATATTTTTTATCTATAGATGTTTATATTGCCCTTTATAAAATAGTGTTATATATATATTCTAAAAAATAGTTGGTGGAAAGAATCACAACCTAAAATTATAAATGAGGCATCAAGTCATAACAAAGTAACATTACATAAAGACACTACACAACGAGACCAAGAACAATGGGAGAATAAGGTGGGTCTCGATCATTTGGTTTACCCCATCTATCAGTAGGGTCTAAAGTGTCCATAGGAGGGTCCCAACTATCATTAAAATAATCATTTTTAAAAAAATTAGCAACATCATGAATAGGAGAAATGGAAAGTTCCAACCAAGGAAAATTGCTAGAGTTTGGCTAGCCAACACTCCCACAACCAAACATTGGGGGAGAGGTAGAATCATGAGTAGTAGGTTGTGACTGGTGTAATCTCTTCTCATTGGAGGTGGAGAATTCTAATAATTAGCATCTTAGTTGCCACAAGAAGACTAGTTACTGGTATCATAGCATAGGTTTTGGTCAATAAGTGGGAAAAGTTGAAGTTTTAAGGAAACAAAGATGCCTCCTTAAAAGAATCCAATAGCTAGAGAAGTGAGAGAGTTGAAAGAAAAGCATGCCAAGGAGTTGAGACAGGTAAAGGAGTCTCAAGAAGTTACCTAGCTAGACTTACAGCACTGGAGTCAAATCAAAAGAGAGGTGTGGTCACCGGAGATCAAAGTGACCAAGAGGAAGAGGGTGAGAATGAAAACCCTCAAGAAGGAGTCCAAGAGGAAGAGGAAGACCCTAATGAATTGAGGATGGAAAATTTGTTGAAGGTTGTGAAAGGAAATACTCCTAAGGTGAATATGGACTTACCCATGTATGGTGGGAAGATGGATAGTGAAGAGGTGCTAGGTTGGATTGATGCACTTGATAACTATTTTGAGTATAAGGAGGTAGCATATGATCAAAAGGTGAAATTTTCCAAAACAAAATTGAAATTCCCTACCTTAACTTGGTGGAATTATGTGCAGGAAGAGAGAGTGAAGAAGGGAAAGTCAAAAATCAATTCATGGGACAAAATGGAGGCTAAAATCAAGAGCCAATTTCTTCCCGGTGATTATGCAATTCAAACATTCAAAAGGCTACAAAAACTCAAACAAAAGGAGATGGATGCCATGGCTTATACAAGGGATTTTCATAAGTTAAGTATAAGAGCAAGTCATGTTGAGGATGAGGTGGAGAAAGTAGCAAGGTACATGAATGGGTTGAGGTTCAATATACAAGATGAGTTAAGTCTGACCACCACTAGAATGATGGAAGAATATTTTCAATTGGTAGTTAAGGAAAAAGAAAAGTTAAAGAGAAGGAAAGAGAAACAAAGTAGAGGTAGAGGAAAGAACTTTAGGGGTAGAGGAACATTTGGAGGAAGAGGATAGTCCCAAAAACCACAAGGAGAGACAAGTGGTAATCAAGAACAAAGCTCATATTCAAGAGGCACTTTCAGAGGTAGGAGATCAAATAGCAGAGGAAAATTTGGTGGTCAGGGAAGAGGTTCAAATACATTTTTAGGGAGATGCTATCAATGCAATCAATTTGGCCATCAAGCATGGAAATGTTTGGATAAGCATCCTTCTACTTCACATGGTGGTAAAAGAAGAACTCAATTGGTGCAAGAGGAATACAATAAGAGTGTCAACTCTCCATCTCAGCATGCTGCTCCAGAAATGGGAGAATCTCTGATGGTAAGGAGAATACTAATCAAAGTTCCTACAATGAAAGAGCCTCCACAAAGAAATCTTTGTTTAGAACCACTTGCAAATCTCAAGGTAAGGTGCGTAAAGTTGTTTTTGATTCTAGTTCCACAGATAATCTAGTTTCTTTAGAGATGCTAGAGAAGTTGAAAATGAAGAGGATACCACATCCCACTCCCTACAAGGTCTTCTGGTTGAATAAGGGTCAGAAAATCCTAGTCAATGAGCAAGCATGGGTTGAATTTAACATAGGAGGGTACAAAGATAAGATCTTGTGTGACATCATCCCAATGGATGTTTGTCATCTGCTCTTACGGAGACCCTGGAAATATGACATAAAGGAAAAAAATGATGGGCAGAAGAACACATATGTTATAGAAAAGGATGGGATCTCATTCACACTTACACCATTGCCAGAGGAAGGTCTAGATACACAAATTGGATCTAGTGTAATGTTGGTTGGGGAAAAAGAGTTTGAGAACCATGAAAAAAGAGGGTGGAAAAGGTTATGCTATTATAATTAGACCAAAATTTGTCATGATAGCAGCAAAGGTTGATGATGTTCCTAAAGAGGTCCAAGCCTTGTTGAACAAGTACAAATACATTGTAGTAGATGAGCTCCCTAGTTCTTTGCAGCCAATAAGAGATGTGAGCCATATAGATTTTATACCAGGGGAAAACCTACCCAATAAATCTGCATATAAAATGACTCCTCAAAAGAATGAAGAGATTAGGAAACAAATTCAAGAACTACTTTGCAAAGGCCTAATAAGGGAGAGTCTTAGCCCATGTGTTGTCCCCATTCTTTTGGCACCAAAGAAGGGAGGAGATTGGAGAATGTGCACCGACTCAAGGGAAATTAATAAGATCACCATAAGGTATAGCTTTCCCATACCAAGAATGGAAGATTTGATGGATTTTTTAGGAGAGGCTTGTTATTTTTCAAAGATTGGCCTCAAAAGTGGCTACCACCAAATCAGAATTAGAGAGGAGGATGAGTGGAAAACTACCTTCAAAAAAAATGAGGGGTTATATGAATGGATCATCATGCCTTTTGGGATTTCAAATGCTCCAAGCACTTTTATGAGATTAATGAATGAAGTTCTAAAACATTTCATAGGTAAGTTTGTGGTTGTCTATTTGGATTATATTCTTGTTTTTAGTAAGACTAGAAAGGAACACTTGCAGCATTTAGACATGGTTTTGAAGAGGTTGAATGAAGAAAAATTGATGATCAATTTGAAGAAGTGTGAATTCATGAAGGAATAATTAGTATCTCTTGGCTTTGTGATCTCAAAAGGCTCTTTGAAGATGGACCCTAGCAAGGTGGAAGAAATTCTCAATTGGCCTACTCCAACTTCAATAAGTGAGGTAAGAAGTTTCCACAACCTAGCTATCTTTTACAAAAAAATTGTGAAGAATTTCAGTCATATCTACTCTCCAATCATTGACACAATCAAAGGGGATAAAAGGAAAAGGTTTGTATAGTTTGATGAGGCAGAAAAAAAAATTCAATATCTCAAACAAAGGGTAGCACAACAACTCGTCTTAGCATTGCCAAACTTTAACAAAATTTTCATTATTGAATGTGATGCAAGTGGGTATGCAATTGGGGTAGTCTTGAGCCAAGAGGGCAAGCCTATTGCATTTTTCAGTCAGAAGCTCAATGAGGCAAAGAAGAAGTATTCCTCTTATGATTTGGAGTTATATGCTATGGTACAATCATTGAAGAAGTGGAGACACTATCTCCTTCTTAAAGAGTTCATTGTTTTTGCTGAAAATCATGCTTTGCAGTTCCTTAAAATCCAAGACAAACTCAATCACAGACATGTGAAGTGGGTGGAGTACATACAAAGTTACACCTTCACCATAAAACACAAAAAGGGGCAGTCAAACAAGGTGGTAGATGCTTTGAGCATAAGAACAATGTTGGTTCAAGAAGTTCAGTTGTAGAGTGTTGGAATTGATGATTTAAAAGGTATGCATGCAAAGGATGATGATTTCAAAGATATTTATGCTTCTTGTAGTCAATTTAGTGGAACTTTTCATGAAGAGTATTCTGATTTTCTGCTTCAAGAGGGTTTATTGTTTAAAGGGGCTCAGTTATATATTCCAAAATTATTTATGAGGACTAATCTGATTAAGGAAAAGAATTTTGGCAGCTTAGGGGGTCATTTTGGTGTGGACAAGACTTTGGAATAGGTAAGAAGGTATTACTATTGGCCAAAGATGCAAAGTGATATCAAAAAAATTGTTGAAAAGTGTGTTGTTTGTCAAAAAGCCAAGGGTTGTAGTACAAATACAGGTCTCTATCAACCATTACCAATCCAAAATAGACCATAGGAGTCCATTAGTATGGATTTTGTATTGGGTTTTCCCAAAACTAAAAGAGGATTTGATAGTGTGTTTGTTTTTGTAGACCGATTTAGCAAAATGGCACATTTTATACCATGTAAAAGTACAAATGATGTCTCATACATTGCAAGGTTGTTTTTCAAGGAGGTGGTCAAGATTCATTGACTAACATTAACAATTGTTTTTGACAAGGACAGTAAGTTTGCGGGTCACTTTTGGAGAACCCTTTGGAAGAAGTTGGGAACAAACTTGACCTTTAGCTCTGCCCATCATCCCCAAACAGATGGGTAGACTAAAGTTTTCAATAGAAGCCTTGGGAATCTACTTAGATGCTTGACAAAAGAACATTCAACCCCATGGGATCTGATCCTACCCTAAGCTGAGTTTGCATATAATGACTTTGTGAACCGAAGTGTTGGAAAAATCCCATTTGAGATTGTATATGGATTGTAGCCTAGGGGAGTGTTTGAGCTCAGATATTTGAGTGGAATGGAGAGAAGGCGTGCTAAGGGAGAGGATTTTGCAGTGGCCATGAAATACATACATTAGAAAGTTAAAGAGAACCTTCAAAAGAGTGTTGAAAAATACAAATAACATGCGGACTTGAAAAGGAGAGAGGTTCATTTCAAAGTGGGGGACTCGGTATTAGCTTATTTGAGGAAGGAAATTATTCAAAGCTATAGATGAAGAAGATGGGGCCATGTAGGTTGGTCCACAAATTTGGAGCAAATTCTTATGAGATAGAACTCCCTCTTGGATTTGTTATCTCCCCAATTTTAAATGTTTTTGACCTATATCCTTTCAAAGGATTTGTGACTACAAGTACAAGTGTAGGTACATCTACCACCAAGTCAACCATTGAAGCTAGAGTGTATCTTGGATACCAAAGAAGCCAAAAGAACAAGGCACAAGGTGTACAATGAGTACCTGGTGAAGTAGCAAGGCCTTCCAATGGAGGGTGCCACCTGGATGATAAAGGAATACATCAAGAAGCATGGTACAATTGTACAAGATCTTATCTCAAGTGGAACTTGATATTTTGTTCTCCCCAGGAGTATGGTGTAGGGGCACCTAGTCTACATAATGTAAATGGGGTTCTATGTTATAATTTTGTGTTAAAGTCATTCTTTTGTTGTAATAAGGTCTTTTGAGATCATTTTTCATTTTTTAAGTTTATTAGGGTCATGTGGAGTCATTTTTGTAAAAAGATGTCAAGTTGTGCAAATGTTGCAAAAGTTGCAAAACAACTTTGCATTTTTGGTTTGTATGGGAAGTTGAACGGTCAGTTGTTTGAAAAGTAGTTTGGAACCATTGGTTTTGGTTAAAAAAGGTTTAAATATTTCCTTGTGTGGTTGATGAAACTCTCTAAAAACATTTTGGAGATCAAGCAATAAGAATAACTTTGTTTTTTGTGTGTTTACATTGATTTTTTGCTGCTACAAGAGATTGTATAGCTCCGTACTATTTGCAAATGAACTAATTTTCATTGGAAGTGATGAGGGACTGAATCTACTATTGTTTTCAATTTATTTTATTAGATTTCATTAGGTTTGAAGGGATTTAGAGCCAATTTACAGTAATGAAACCCCAGTTTTGAGGGTTTGATATAAGAAACATGAATTAGGAGACCATTCCACAGGTGGAAAATTTTGTAAGTCAGTGGAATGGAAGTAGTTAGAGTGTTATTAATGGTTGTAGGGCTTGTAGGATTATGGGATGGAGTTAGGGCCGAGTTTGATCAAGCCCTGGCCAAATATCTCTATGTATTAAGCTTAGTAGGATAGGCAGATATAAGGTTTTGTAGATAGAGGATTTGGTGAATGTTCTAGTTGATAAAATTTGTATATTTAGACCCCATGTGACACGATTGAAGCCTTGGAGTGAAGTTTTATGATTAGGAGAGATTTTATCTTGTAGTTGCTTTGGAAAACAAGCCTATTTAGGCCTATTTGTTGCATAGCAGTCAAAATTGGAGGGTGTTGTTACAAAACAACCATATTTGCAAATTTGATATGTTTCAAAGTGGCATAAAGGGTATTTTGAATGATGATCCAATTTTTGGTTTGAATCATTTTTTAGAAGTTATGATGGAGAAACCCTGTTCCAAGTACTACAAGGAGAATTGAAGGTTTTGGGAGAAAAGGACCAAGTTAGGATTTCAAAGTTGCAAAGTTTGTTCAATTTTGATTGAATTGAAAACCTCGACCCTGATCTACATCAGTTACCCCCTTGATGATGCCCATGAGGTACTGAATGAGATGAATTGGAGGAAATAGCTACATTTTTTAGAAACAATACGAGGGAATTCCCCCAATGATATGATAGCCCCTAGATATGATAAAAATCTAGTTCAACCTTGCTAGCTTGGACCTAAATTTTCATAAGCACATTATAAAAATCATGGCTTTAGTATATATTGAGAAACTAGGATCAATAGAACATTTAAATAAAAGAGCAACATTTATGTCCTTCCAAGTACTAAAAAATATTCACCCTAAAAGCTTGTCAAAATTGAGTATATCTAGAAGGTATTCTAGTCCAATATCCTAACAACACCATGTCCCAAGAAAAAGGCTTAGACTGAAAAGGATTAAAAAAATCATGAATCAAAGCATAGCCCATTTTAGCTCTAGGACAAAACTAAAATATTCTTTGGCGATTCTTGGTGACCATAAAATGGACATCAAGGGTGTTAGGAATTGCAAGAAATAAATAGAGGGATTGAATTACCAATTATATGCAAATTTTAATTGAACATGAATAGAAACAAAACAAAGGAAAGAAATAATTCACAAAATAAGAGGCGAGACAACAAGTTTTAATATGGTTCACCCTTATGCTAGGATACATCCACTAACAATAATCCATTTTATTATTAAATTTCCAGCAAATACAAATTACAATAACCTATAGCAAACAACTACAACATGCAGCAACAAATCCTTTATTTCATTACTTTGTTTTATCACACACAGTGCTACATGTTCCCATTAGAAAACCTACGATGATCCTCACACCAAACCATGTGACTTGTAGCAACTTCATGCACTCAACTATTCCAATTCCATGCAACATAATGGAACCAAAACCAAGTCATGGTTGTCCAAAACATGACTGTTGGTTTTACATTTGCAACAAGAAAACTGTTCATATTTGGGATAGCTTTTCAACTATTTATGACTGAAATTACAATGGCAACATATAATAAATTTGGGGGGGAAATGTGTTGGGAAAAGTGGGAAAATTTTAAACACCATGTCGGATCAGGCTCTGCATACCAACAAAGGGACCTAAAACATTGATTGGATTAACCTAGAACAAATATGAATACCATGAAAAAGAACACACTAGGAAAAATGGGTTAGCTTTGGCTTGAGAATCCTCAACCAAATATTACAAAATTTTATGTTGCCTAATTATTAATTAAAATTGGAGAAGCCATATTTGGTTTAATATAGGCATTGTAGAAAAATGAGACAAGGGGAAATAATAGCATTTGTAATGCTTGTAATTGAAATGGTGTATCAAGGTACCACTTCTAATATTTTCACCATGATTTGCAAGCTCACAGTCCAATTTTATGAATAATATTTGTAGGCACTAAATCAAGAATAATTTCAAAATTTTCATGATCTTGGTTGGATAAATGAAACTTTTCTTTGACTTCAAGATAGATTAAAAATTCTAGGTTACTTTGAAAAAGATATTTAGAGGGGTCTTTATTCCCTTTTAAGAAAAACTCAAAGCATAGACCCAAGGAGTCTTAGAAATAGGATGGCCTTGGAAATGTAAAATAAGAGACCACCAAATATACTATTTATTGATGGAAATCCTACTACAAAAGCTAGTGCCATTCTAAACGAATTAGGATTTGATGGCTTACCAAGATATCCAAATATATTTTATCATTAAACTCCCTTGGATTTGAATGGGATATTTCATAATCAATAGGGTGTTAGTTTTAGTGACCTTCCAATCATGTCTCCCAAAAGGGAAATTAGAAGAAATGCAATGGTACACCAATATTTTACATGCCTCATTACCTTATAAAGCTTGAATGGTCCATTTGGTACACAAATCCAAACCTTGGTATTAGCTGGAAATCAAGTCTAGACCTCTAGAATTATATGGGAGATAGTAATATTATCATGCCACATGATGAAATACTATAACAGTTGAAGGAGGCCCAAATAAAGTCTCTAAGAAAATTTTCAAGCTTCAAATAGGAGGCTTTAGGAGGGACCCAGTAAGAATAATAATAAACATGAGTGGTTGTTGGGAAGCTTGAAAAAATTTGGATTTTATTTGTTAGAGATAAATATCTAGTAATTTAGTAAGCCAACTTGTTATAAATTCTAGATAAACTCCCTTGCCAAAAAGTGGTTGGAGAATCTTTAAATGCAAAGGGAATGCCCATAAATATGAATATTTATCCATTTTCTATTTATTTCCACTCACAAGAATCAATTCAAGGAGGCTTCGGGAGGAAATATTTCTTACAACATTGAGTTTTTGACTATTGAATATTAGAGCTTGTTTACAAAAGATATCCAAATGAGAAAGAGATTGATTTATGTTATCTTCCTACTCTAGAAGAGTAAGAAAGGAAACATTATCAAAATGACCATTCAATAATTGAGTTGTGGAATTGGGTCTAGATATACCTTTAACCAAAATTTGTGACATATAATGTGCCAAATAGTATCCTAAACCTATTATAGAAAGCACACAAATGGAAATATCTAAAGGACAACCTTGAAAAATAGACTTGAAGAGGCTAAAAGAATTGAATTTGTGGTCATTGATAGTAATACATGCTAATGCATCAACAAAGAACATGCAAACATATTGCAAAAAATTAGGTCCAAATCCTAAATCTTGAAGTATATAAAGGATAAAAACCCACTCAATAAGGTCATAAGCTTTAGAAAAGTCAAATTTCATGACAATAGCTTGTTGATTAAATCACTAAACCCATTTCATATCTTTGTATACTATATTGATATTATCAAGAATATATATAGAATTAATAAAGCCTATTTTTAGGATGCATATTTTGAGGAATAATATGGTTCAACTTTAGCACTAGAGCCTTGGCTATGATCTTATGAGAAACATTCAATAATTTTGTCAATATCCATTTATATCTATCCTTAGTGTCACCAAACTTAGGTTTGAAATTAATATTTCCTTTGTTTATAATTTTTCCTATGGAATTAGAATTAAAAAATTCAAGATAAATATTATGAAGATCCTCACCAACAAAATCCTAGAGAGTCTCATAAAATTCACAAGGAAAACCATCACATCTAGGGAATTTATCATTGGGCATAGTAAAAGTATCTTATCATATCAACAATGGAGAGAAAGTGATCATAAAAAATTTGTTGAGAAGAAGAGATCTAACAAGGAACAACCTTCAAGAACTCTTGTTAATATTCTCTTGATCTTTGAAAACCTACTCATAATTCCTAACAAAGGCTTGAATGATACCAAAGATATCTTTGGGAAAATGAAAACAATCCTTAGTTTTTTAATACTTTAAGAGGTGTGATGAACATGAGGATCTTGAAAAATATTCAAAATGTCTATCACCCACCTTCAACCAATGTAATTGAGCTTTAATTTGGGCACCTTTAGAAAATGATTTTAAAAAAATTACTTTTGATGAAAGAGCTCAACCACCCACAAATACAATGTAGGAACAAAGGGGTTGGCTTCAACCTCAGTGATTTCTTGTGGATATATAAAGTTGTGGCCTTGTATGCATGACAATGAAACTAAGATAGATAGAAACTATAGATTCAAAGGAAATATGAGGCGTGTTTGATAGCTTTATTCCACTATTCAATCACACTTGTCTATTGAAAAGGTCTAGGATCGAGGTTCCACATATGATATATGCTGGCCAACATAGGATGATAAGTTAGTAAATAGGTGTTGAGAAACAATTATGACTTGCTGATCTTGCAATAAGAAATTTTTAATTCCATATAAAATTGGATGGGACTATGGTTGAAAAGAATAAAGTATGGAAAAGGCTCCAATAGAATAGGAAAATAAGTAGCAAAGGAGAAATGTTAGAATATTTTCATTGATGTGAAAGTGAATGAACGAGATTGTTGTCATTTATTTCAAAGGAGTATGGAAGAGATTATTGGAAAGATTATTTTCATTGATGTCAAAATATTTTTGTCATTGATGTTACAATGATTTGATTAAATTTGAAGGAAACATTAGTGCAAGGTTGGAAGATACAAAGTTAGTTGAAGGAACCGTTATTGAAAAAGATATAATGATACAATATCAATAAACTATGGAGTGATATAATGATATAGAAGGAATTATATGGATTCAATTTTATACATGAATATTCTCTAGTCACACAATGAATGTTCATGAAAACACTCTACTTAGAATTAAATTAGAATTAATAATGTTGGCTAACTCCATTTACACTATGAAAATGATGATGATTGCCGACTTATTTTAGAAAAGGCATATATATGTATAACTAAAATATTCGCCCAAGATATTAGATGAAAGGTGAGTGATTGGGAGTTCAATATTTAATATAAAAAAAATTATAAGTGTTGCTTCATTCAAGGTAATGATTAATATATTTTATAAAGCAATGATTGCATTCACTAAGAGGCGGTGTTTCATTATAAGGAAACACTTATGTGAATAAAAGAAGTGATGATATTAGTGAGAAGGAAGTGATCAACTATATTAGTAAAATACATCATTTTAGTAAAGGTTAAAAATGATTATGAAGTAGTTTAAAAAAAATGATCGCTTCTTTATAAAAGGTGATGACTCTTTAGAGGGTTATCTCTATTCAAAGAGATTCCTCTCTTCACAGAGGCATGAAGATATAAAAGGGAATAACAAATGTATGAGAAGTGTGGAATAAATGTGATATTATACAAGAATATTTGTGAAGAATGGAAGTGTGTGAGACACAAAGATATATCATTCAAGAACAAGAATATTTAAGAAGAAGAATATATGCATATTTGTGTATGAAGATTCAAGAAAGAGATGTGCATATTTGTGTGTGAAGTTTCAAAAAAGAGAATATATGCAGAATTTGTATGAATATTTAAAAAGAGAGTATATGAATATTTATGTATGAGTATTTAAGAAATAAAATAAATGTAGATTTATGTGTGAAGATTTTGAGGAGGAGAATATAACAGTAGATCATTTAAGGATATGTGTGAATAATATTAATCATCAAGAAGAAAATATTATATTGAAGAGGTTGGTGCCTCATATTCGAGAGGTTGGTACCCCATATTGATGAGGTTGGTGCCTCATATCAAAGAGATTGGTGTCTCTTGTTGATTTATTTCTCTATTGTGGGGATTGGTGTCTCTATTGGGTTGGTGCCTACAAATTCTATAAGAGGGGATTGGTGTCTCCAGTGGGTTGGTGCCTACAAATTCTATATGTGTGTGTTTGTGATGTTCCTTCAAAAAAAGGGAGATCAATTTTACTTAAGAAACTTTATCATTGTGTGCACTCAATCCTTTAAGGAAAACATTTTGTAATCATTAAGCTCATGAATAACAACTTTGTGACTAGTCATCTTTCATTTCATATTATTCATTAATCTATTTTTAGAAACAAAACAAAATGTTTTGTTTGACTATGCTATATTATGTTCTATTGATGGATTTATTTCTACTCTTTAATCCTTGCATATACACCATTAGTTCATATATTTGAGTTCAATTAATTTCCCATAAATGAATAAATGTGCAATTTTCCCCTTCATTGTTGCGTTTTTATTCATTTATAACATGATTGTGTATTATGTTCAAATTAGTCATGTTGAGATAGGAGATTTTCATTTGGTATTTCACCATTTAGGTAGGATTTATTTCAAGTTTTCCTCTCCTCTTTTGCATGCAAAGTTCAAAATGGATTCGTTGAAGAACCTATGAAGATCTACCTTCTAAAATATTGGAGTTTATTTTTCAAGATGCATCCCACATTTAGAATATTTCCCGTGTTTATGCAATTTTATATATAGGTTTGCATTTGTACATCAACAAATATCATACCAAATTAATGCTACTTTATTAATAATAAAAAAATAATCCTTTGAAGGAAATAATATTTATATCTCATCATTTCTTGGGAGTGTGTATATTCCAAGAGCAACACTCTTCTTTTGTATCTCAAGATAGATACACACATGGTTTATTTAAATTTTGAAAAATGATATATTGCAAACTTGCTACTATATACATATGTTAAAGTAGGTATCAAGTTTGACTCTAAACCATCATATAAAAAACCAAATCTATAAATAAATATATAAATTTTGATTTACTATATTATTTATAGGTATGTTATTTCATTTTTAATATGTATCTCATCCATAATAAATATACCACAAGATATATATTCAAATATAATGCAAGTTCTATCGCAGGGTGTAGTAGAAAAAATTGCAACCTGATCTGGCCCCTTCGTTTGCAAAGGTTGAATATTGAAATGTGATAAAAGAGCAAAGGAATCAATGTGTCTAAAGATATAATTAGATGAGATTCATATGGGCTCCAATAAGTACCACCTTATTTGTATGATATCCAGAGATGTATTGCTCTTTCCAAGAATCTCAAAACAAAGCACATTAAAGTTCATACATTACTTTATTTAAGAAAATTTCTCAATGGTGAAACTACTCTCCATTTTTGTTATAATAATTTATCAAGATGACAATTATATTTTTTGTTATAGCTATGGAGATCTATTCTTATTCCTAGAAACCACTAATTGTCATATAGGCTTGGGCTTGAATCCCAATAGTCACATTTATAAAAAATTGTGCAATACCAAATTTTCTTAATTTAGAACAATGATTGACATCAAAGAGTTACCATTTAGGGGGATTGTGCATGATAATTCCACCTTCTAAATTATCAACCAATATTTAACATATTATTCTTATTAGAATTATGTAATCATTTTCCCTATATTTCTCCCACTTTTAAAGCATTGTGTTATTAGACCTATGGGCAACATATAATGAACCCAAGGAAGGTTAGTTTGTGGGGGCCCAAGCTCCAAAAATATATATAAGACCTTATTAAAGCATCATTATTAAGAAAATTAGAAATTTAAATTATAACAAGACGAATTTCATGTAGTTCAAAATACATGATCTTTATCTCAGAATATATTTTTTTCCTTATTATATGTTTGTCAAAAGAACTACATTATTGAGGAACTTCATTTTTTTCTTTTAAAGAAATTGACAATATTCGTTCCCCCTATCAAAATTAAGGGGGAGTGTTAGAAAAAATGTTATTAGGGGTCATATATATTTATAAAAAATCTCTAATATAAAATACATTTACCTTATAATAAATATATGTCTAAAATGACGTTACCAAAACTCTATTTATATAATAAAAATTTCTTAATAAAAATAATAATCTAGGAAACTTTTGCAAGAAAATAATCATCTCAATATATATCAAAACATCAAAGTAAGAGACCATTATAGCCATTATGATATAGAACCTTGGAAAGAATGACATATTTAGATTTTTTTTTAAATTCTTAAATAGTTAATTTTAGAAGTAGAATGAAAAGAGCCAAAGTATAAATAGGAATAAATATCAATGTACCATTTATTTCTAGAAATGGAAATGCATGATAAAAAGGGAAGTTATATTATCAATAGTAGGCCTATTAAGGTTGTGAATAAGGAAAGTAAATCACCATAATATTATTGAAAAATGAGAGCAAAGAGGCTCATCTTTCCATTGCATCTACATGTTGATTATCTTTGCGTGGTATAGTGCCAATGGAATAAGATTAAAATGTGGTGTGAGAATGGAAAGGCACAAATAATGTTAAGAAGAGAATTTTATTTTGTTAGGTAGGATTCATTGATTTGAAAAATAACTAATTGGGAATCACCATGAATATGAATAGATTGATACCAAAGGTCTTGGCAACACATAATCCTACTATAATGACTTCATACTCAATATTTTTATTAGTACATGGAAAGTTCAAATGAAAGGAAAGGAAAATAATCTTGCTATAAGTAGGTATAAGAATAATTCCTACACCAAAACCTATTTTATATTGGTATTCATTTAAGTATTGAGATCCATATCAAAGAAAGGTTCTTCAACAAGTCAATCAATGATAAATTATCTTTTTATGGATTTTGTGAAACAAAGTGAAGGTCAAATTTTATAACACCACCCATCTTGAGACGTGACCTAAAAGATGTGCTACATATAGCATGAAGGTCCTATATAATTGATAAATTATTTTTGAAGGGGGTATGTTTACAACAAAATCCATTTTCTTTGTGTCCACCTAAATATTCCTGCGAGAGATAATGAAACTAACAAGTTGATTACTATCTACTCTAAATACATATTTATTAGGGTCTAATCATATATTATATTAAAAAATTATTCAAATATTATGTATAAGTTGTGTGTATGTGACACATGAATGATGGAGTTAGTAACTATATCGTCATCATCATCCTCAATAATAGAATGCAAAAGATCATGGAAAATAAGATTCATAGCATAGTAGTATGTAGCACCAACATTTTAAAGTCTAAAATGAATAATAACATAAATAATGTTTCAAAGCATGTTGAAGATATTTTCTATTGATCTTGAAAATTTATAAGAATTTGGTTATATCTAGAGAACTCATCCAAGAAAGAGAAGATTTTATGGTTGATGGTAGAATTAATGATCATATCAATGTTAGACAAAGGATATTTTTTCTTTACATGAAGCCTCATTTAAGTATCAAATATCAATAAAATATTGAATAGGTACATTTGGTTTAGCAATGGGGAGAAATCCAAAGTGGGTTATCAATAAGACTTGGATAAATAAAACTTTAAGAATATTTTCAATTTATTCTTTTACAAGCAATGCAGCATTCGGATAAATTATATAGATTTTTTTTACAAAAAATTGCATTAAGGGTAAGAATAATATTATGCACTACAACACTCATGTCAATATTAAGCATGTATTTGTAATTCCAAGCAAAGACATTAGGGGAGTCATGAAGAATATCTACATGCATTTTATATTTAGGGGAATAAATATATTCAATAATTTCTAATATTGTATTAGGATCTATAGGGTTGATAGATATATCAATCATTTCTCCCATAGTTGATATGTTATGGTATTCAATATAAAGAAGAGTAGGAAGACCTAAGTGAAAAGATTTAAGGAAAAAATCACAATTCGTTAGTACAAATTCTTCAACGTAAGCATGTTGGTGTGGGTAAAAAAAGATAACTTTGATCATGATGAAAATATGGAGAATCAAAGTATACTCCCAAGAGTTCAATTAAGGATTATTTAGTAGAAAATGTGTCAAGGGAAAGGGTAGTAGTTAGGTGTGCTCAATCAATTAATTCTAGATTGAAAAGAATGAGAGAGGGATACATGAGAAACCATGCAACATAGATGGTCAAGCTTCATATTATCAACATGTATAGCATGGGAATGGTCATATCCAAGGCTAACTTTATAAAATTGGGAATTATGGTGAATAGTTTCAACTGTACCTTATTTATTTCATCTAAGGCTTTTCCCATAGAAAAGATTATAAAAAATAAATCAAAATCCTTCATGTTACATTCTATCAAGTTGAGGAGAATAAAGGGTATTATACTCAATTATCACGTTGATAATATCAAATTATTAGGGAGGTGAGATGTAACATTCTAGGAGAATGAAGGAGATGAAGATGGCTTAGAAGGCTAGCCATGATAATCATGTGGATCATTATATATTATAGGAATATCAAATTCACGTATGTATTAATGTTAAAAAAGGTGTCTCAAAATTTCTCTTAATGTTAACTATATTCAAAGAATGTAGTTTTCAAACTATGAAACAAAAAAACTCAATTTTTAAGAAATAGGCTCTATTTTGGAGAAAAATAAAAATTATGAGTTGTTTTGCATTACTTCTAGTTATACATGTTGAATAGATCTTCTTTAGCTCTATAATTTTAAAAAAATAGGCCCCAACTACTTGCTAGATCAAATTTATGGACTTTGGAAGTTGGGCCTCTTGCATTTGGAATGTAAAAACATATTGGACATAAAAGAGTTGCAAGAGGGAGTTGCCTTGTTTACCAACTTATGATGTATTTTGTGACACTTCATTAGGCATATTTGAATGAGATGGTGAAGCCAAAATGGAATGCACAATTTGGTGATTGGATTATGATCCACTTATGGCAAGTGGAAGGAATATGTTATTTTTAGCCTTTAACTCATATTGGGATTTGGGTGTTTATTTTCTAACTAGGCATTTAGGTGTCACTTTTTTGGGTGGTTTTAGCTCATGGTTTATATACTACTTTTGTTTATATGATGCTTGAAATGGAGGTATTTATTAGTGAGTTTGTAGGTATTATTATTTTTCCAAAATTACTCTAGATCATGGTTTAACATGGTCGTTATCCAATTGCACTTTTTTGGAGTAAAAATGGAGGAGTGTCATTAAATGATTTTGATACGTTTTTTTCCAAATGCATGGTACCATCTTGTTATGACTATTGAGAACACTACTACCAAGTTGAAAAAAATGAGATGGTGGAATCATTGCTTTCTAAAGAGATGTGAAGAAATACTTTCGAATTTTTCAAGGATTTTTATAAAGAGGCCCGAGTACAGTTAATGGAGTCAACTTGGAACAAATGCTTTGGGAAAAATAAAATTTTATGGCTTGTTAATTGGTAAACAAGTCTCTTATATTATCTCTTGTTAGTAAGACAGCTATGAAGGTGTGTTCAAAAAAATCCTTCATTGAGATATCTTTGAGTCTTTTGTAGCAAGGCATATTCTCATGGGTCAAGGGAGAAGAGGTCAAAATTAGAGAATATGATTGTAAAATGTAGTGTCATTGATTATGGCATTTGTACGAAAGAGTAAAAGCTTTGGGGTCCTATGGCCAAGATATTTTTATACATCAATAGTGTTATCTTTAAATAATTTAAGCCTTCTTCCACCATATTGTAGTAAACAAATAATAGAAAGAAAGATGTGGTTTAGCTACCCTCAAAAATTGAGAAAGTTGAACTAGAAGGCCATAAAGGATCTAAAGAGAAAGAGAGTTTAAATAGTTCTAAAGGGGGGTAGAACCTTCACCTTAGCTCTTGAGGAGGTCCACTCGGGATAGGTAACATCTAGAAAAGTGTAATTATCCTAATTGGAGATATATATTTGTTTGTATTATTAATAGTGATGAGCCTAGGACTATAAAGAAGGCTATGGGTATGAATGATGCATGTTCTTATAAATTGGTCATAAATGAATAGATAAATGCATTAAATAAAATAACACATGGGACCTAGTAAATTTTCCTAATTGAGATAAACTTGTTGGATGTAAATGGGTGTTCAAATATAAAATTTATTTAGATGGAAATGTTAAAAAATATAAGGTGATATTGGTCGCAAGGGGATATTCATAAGATGAGGGAATTGGTTATGGGGATATTTTATCCCTAGTTGCTAAGTTGACATTGATTTAGTTTTTGTTTCCTATTGCACTAGTGTTTTATCTTGAGGTTGAGAAAATTGATGTGAATGAAACTTTCCTTTATGGTAATGAAATTGGAAAGCAATGAAAAAAAGACAATGAGCACACAATTAGAATAAGTGAATTGATTATTAGATTCAAGGTACAATAATATAAACAAGAGATTTTTTTCTATGAACCAAAAAAATATCAAATACCAACTACCAATGA
>VDFB02056351.1:61218581-61238864 GCA_007258455.2 Sequoia sempervirens
GAGAGAGGGTTTAAGGTTTTAAGGCTTAAGGGTAGAGGGTAGAGGGGAACATTCTATTTCCATTTGCGGTATTTTTTGTGAATTAAATTGATGGAAACTTTATTTTTTTATTTGCATGGATTTATGTTTTAAATATGTGTGCAATAATTTTATAATTAGATCATACTTAATTTTAAAATTTACATAATTTCCCATGGAGCAATTCGATGGAACAAATATAAGTTGTATATAATTGTATATAAGATTCTTGAACTTAAGAATTCCATGAAACAAATATAAGTTGTATATAATTAAATGTGAGAGATGATGCTATCAAAGATTCTTGATCTTAAGAATTCCATGGAACAAATATGTACATATAATTGTAATTTACGCAAAATGATTTACAACTATGTACAAGTTGTACTATAAGTTCTCACTTGAACATGTATAGGGTTACAAGTGAACTTGAAAATCATGGATATAATCTAAGTCAAATATCTTGGTTCAGCCCACTCTTCAATAGCATGTAGAATTTTTTTATGATCTTCACTATCTAGTCTCCATTTTCTTCAGCCACATGCATGTGGAACTGCGTGAAGATGTAGAGTGGTAGAAATTATCAAGTGATTATATTGATATACCTTGTTATCAGGTTGATAGTCAACAAAATGAATCTCGTGTTGAACAACTTTGACTTGTTTTAGATATGTCCCTTGCACTACAACAGAACCTGCATGGTAAACATGAACCTACTTGGTAAGACATATGAACGTGTACAACATTTTTGTGCTCAAGGTTAATACAATATATACTTAATGTTTATAATGTAATGCACGAACATGTGAACACAATGTATACATAATTTTAAATTCAAACTCACCTGTGGGAAATGACATTCCATCACTTGTTTCAGGTTGTGTTAGCTTATTCCTCTCTTCTATGCAACGCAATAAATAATAGCTAACATCTTTGATGTTTCCAGGCTCTACTATGACTACAAAAACATCTCCTATACACCAAATTTACACACAAAATTTCTAAAAAAATTAGAAATGTCTCTAGACTTTAAAGATCATTAACTATATATATATATATAATATATAAATTATTGAAAACTTACACATGTACCTTTTCTAACCAATCCTGATATATGGTCATAATCAATTGAAATCAAAGGAATGTCTTCAAATATTTCTTCCTCATTTTCATCATATGTTTCTGAAACAACTAGTGGCAATATATCCCATTTACCAACATATACAAGTTCTTGGTTGTTGCATGCATGATCAGAGTTTCCTGCAATGCACTCAGTGCAAAAACAAGAGTAATCCCTTGTGTGTAATTTCCATCCATGGCGACTATCTAAACTCCCAACACAATGCAAAGATCTTGTTTTTTCTACCCTCTTGCATCCATGCATTGATCTTCTATCCACACCTAGATACAATGTACAACAACAAACTTATGTGAACAAACATGTATATATATATATATATAATTTTTAAATTTAAATAAATTCAAATTTTTTAAAATGTAATTTATACATACTCGATATCTCCCAGAACAGTCTATGTGGAATGTGTCGGTTTGTTCTCGAAGATGTGTCAACCACATTTGATGCAAAGTGTTTCTTGCAACATTCAACAACAACATGAGCATTGTATATATGATCTTCTGGATAACTCATTTGATGTTTTCTTAAAGCTTGTTTGATGCAAGCTCCTGCTCCATCATGCTCACCTTTCCATGCCCACTCTCAAGAAAACTCCAAACATGTGGTATTTTGTAGATTTTATGATATCTACAGAGTGCATAGAATAGTCATGAAGATTTGAATTGTGTTGCACATCCATCTGACCATACAAAATTCTTTTCAAATTTTACACCCCTGCTTCTCAAATTCTCAAAAAAAAAAATTTAAAGCAATGTTGGACAAAAAGCGCGTCATGCTCTTTATCATCACTAATATAAAAGTGATATTCTTTCTTTATGGCTCATTCTTCATCTATACTCTCAACACCATCCAATTCTAATTGTGCATGTGGATAACACACATGAACCATAATAGTGATCTACTTTGAAAAGTAATACTCTAATTGAATCTCCTTTTGATGTATGAAGGACTAATTTTCTACAAAGTCGACTACTGATAGAACTGTTCCAAGTGGGAAAGTATCTCTCAATGTTTGGAATTGTTGTGCTTGCCACTTAGAAAAAAAGGAATGTTGTATGTATGGTTGTATCAATTTTTTAAAATCTTCCATAAATTTTCCAATAGGAATCTCCTCTTCTACATAGTTCAACCTTGTGGATTCTTTCCCAAAATTTGTTTGCAACTTTACATACTTGTACCTATGTGAGTAAAATATTTAAATAAGTAATAAACCACACAATGAATGAAATATTACATTAGAGAATTCAAATAACAATCTAATCAAATTGAAACAAATAAACTCTCTAAAAATAGTACTTACCTCTTGCAATTTACTATCTTTGTTAGGTCATTATCCTCATTTCTTGAAGGAAATTTAGCCAAATTTCCACATGTCTCACAAATTCCTTTTATGTAGTTTATTTGAGGTCCATTTTCATGATCACATAAAATAGCCTTTATGAACAAACTTCCATGTTTAGGAGGTGCATTTTGAAACCCACAACTTTCTTCTCTCATCTTTCAAAACACCTAATAGTAGAGATCAAATTCAATATGATAACGACAACAAAAAGTTTCAAAAAACCTGTTTATCTTCACATAATATGGCTTTAACCTTTCAAATATTGTTTTCCCAATCTTTATATGAGGATATGTATTACAAAAGTTCATATACATCTCAAATTGTGCTATGTCTAGCCAATGTTTGATATGATTTTCATAAATACCAGGCCCAATCCTGTGTCTCATAACATCTCTAGTATTTGATGATGGATGAATCTGATCATGCCAAAAACTTGAGATCAAGTTCCTAACAACATCTTCAATCCTGTCAAAACGGGGAGCTCTACACATAATTTCTCAATAGCCTTTTGAAATCTCATCCAAAAACTTTTTTTTTTCTCATATTTTATTAATGTGGTTCTACTATAACCAATTTCAACCGAAAGTGCAGACATTTTTCTTTTTCTTGCTATATCTTGATGTACAATAGATGTCAACATCACCCTTCTTGTAGTGGCCTTATCCACTGATCGAGATCCTATCCCAATGGAATCTAAACCCTTTTTAACATTTTGAGAAATATCCTTTTGTAATCCCATTTGTTTCTTCTTATTTGATGTTGAATGTACACCCAACAATTGTAATGACTCTTTCGGCTCATTACGAAGAAGTAAACGTGATAAAAATTGGGTTTTTTCAAGTGTATCAAGATGATTGAAATGATGATTGATTATTCCATTTATAGATTTAGTCATTGACCTATTTCTCTTATTATAAGGCTGGTTGGCATAACATTTCAGCTTCTCCATATCCATTTCAAGTAAATGACCTAAATTTCTATAAGAAATTTGTTTCATCACCTTTTTGGCTAGTTTTATATGCTCATGCATAGCAGCAGAAGGAAGTGATCCTGACCCCTCTCCAACATGCATTGTTTGAACTTGGGCCTCCCAATCTTCAAGGTCCATGTGTTCTTTAGCGGATTCATTTGATTCAATATCTATATTTGGCTCGACTTCAGCATGAGAACTTCCTGCTTGTTGAGCCATTTCTACATGTCACAAAATATTTTGCAAAGAAAAGTGAGAGATGATTCTATATAAGTGAAGTTTATGTATGCAAGCAAACAAAGTGATAAGACATGATGATATAAGTGATAAAAGTTTTGAATAGCTAGTTTTATATGCCCATCCATACCAATAGAAGGAAGTGATCCCGACCCCTCTCCAACAAGCATTGTTTGAACTTGGGTCTCCATAACTTCAAGGTCCATGTGTTCTTCAACGGATTTGTTTGATCCAATAACTATATTTGGCTCGACTTCCACTTGAGAATTTCTTGCTTGTTTGAATTTACATGCAAGCAAAGAAAGTGAGAGACTATGAGTTATTTAAGTGGAGTTGAAACAAATAAAATCAAATATTCTTAAACTTAAGAATTCCATGGAATAAAAGAAATTGGAAATAGATGATAAGCAATTTAGGTAATGTCTAGATGCAAGATGACTATTTTTTAGTATTAAAGTTTCCAAGTTAAATCTAACATGGTTTTCATAAAAGGTGTGCATATTTATCAGCAAAACAAATTGAGGTGTTAATAAAATTCCTAAACACACACTTGAGAGAGAGAGAGAGAAGAAACAAGCATGTACCTTGTTTCTTTCTATGATAATTTTCCAAGTTTTGTTCACACCTCTTTTGTTCTTCTTTTGACAATTTTCGTTGAGACACATTTTTCTTTTTCTTTGTTATCCCATTTTCTTCTTCAAGTTAAAGATGTCTCAAAACAAATCCTCTAGCAACTTAGTTAAATTCTCCAAATTTTTCCTTGATTAATAAAAATGAAAATTTGTCAAGTCTCCAATATTTGCCTCCTTGATAAATGTGCAAAAACCTTTTCTCCAAAATTTGCGAGCTCCAAGTGATATAAATGTGAATTAATCTTGCAATTTGATATGGAACAATGAAAAATAAGCTTGTATCTATATGCATATGGGAAAAAAATTGTTCTAGTGTATGGAATAACTACATCCTAGATCATTAAATGAATCAAGTGGTAATCAAACAAGTTATTTCATTGTGGATTTTGTTGTTTTTTAATGTATAGATATGCAACATATATCTTAGAGTAATTTTAGAAGTTTGTTACTTGTCAAAAAGACAATAGAGGTATAATTTGAATTGAATTTTCTTAATGTTTCAAAGAATAAAATTTTCATATAATTTAATAATGGTGTAGATTAAGAGATTATTTATGAAATAATTTAACATAAAAAATTTATAACTTAGAGGGAAAGTGTTTGAAGGATGGTATATAATTATAAAAGGAATATTCCTACCTCTTATTTATAATTATATTTTATAACTCGTTTATAAAATTTCATTAGTTTACTTGAGCTTGAGAGTCATTTATTTTATAATTTTTGACTTCTTACTATAAAATTCAATGGGTGTGCGTGCAAATTATTTATTGTGGTCAACATGAATGAACTTAATTATAAAGTGGCATGTTCATTTCCTAAAATTCTACTAGAGATCAAATGTATATCATATAAGGAAATGTAAGTTCTAAGAGATCATCAAATAAGCAAATGTATGTATATTGAATATATAGCAAATGTATACATATATCATATAAACATGTAAACATAAGAAAACACATGCATACATGTAAATAGATTCAATGTATAAATATGTAACATGTTATAAGCAAAGAGCCAAATGTATGTATATAAGCAAATATCCAAATGTATGTATATAAGCAAAGATCATCAAATGTCGAATACTAAAGATCATCATATAAGCAAATAGCCAAATTTACATGTATATAAGCAAAGAGCCAAATGTATGTATATAAGCAAAGATCATCAAATGTCGAATACTAAATATCATGATATAAGAAAATACATGTAGTAAAGATCATAGATCTAGTGTAGGGCCTAATATGAATGTCAAATCCTAGTCAAAAGACCATCTGAATGAGAACAGTCCTACTCTGATGGATGTGTTGAGCCCTACAAATAAAAATGTGTACAAAATGTGTTAAATAAATATAATTTATATTAATTAAATTTTATGAAAGTTATTTTTAAGAATGTACTTGTATATTTTTAAATATCTATCTAGATCTATCTGCATACATACATGCATGTGCATATACATGTGTATATATAAAAATTTAATACTCACATGTCCAATGGCGGCAGATTCATCCACAGAGTCACGTTGATGTACATGATTTGGAGGAACATGGCTAGGAGTGACATGAGGTATTTCCACCTAAAATATATATACATATATATCAGTACATGAATATCTAGTTAAAACTAAAATTTAAAAATAATTAAAAAGGAATTGAAACATGCACATGCACACATACATGCACATCATCTGATATTGAATGACCTAAGTCCTCTAAAACAACTGCCTCCACCATATCAACTATACGATCAAGTGTCAAACCAACATCTACATCCATCTGATCTATCCCATGTCGTGCCATAAATGATGAGTGAAGAGGACTATGTAGGTGAGATGGCATCGGCAATGATGAACCAGAACCAATCAACATCTTAGTAAAAACCATAGTTTGTGCAATTGTTGAATGATTTGTAGGTGGATCCTAACGTGCACTAGTGTTGGGTTGAGAGTGATGGGATCTTGGAAGTGAACAACCTCTACATCTCAAATGATCTCTAACATGCTCTATACTAACCCCATAGTCTGATGCAACTGAGGCATATGCCTCCAAGAGGTCCTCAGCTAAACAATGCAGAGTCATGTGTGCCATATCTCCTATAAGTGCATCAAGTTGTGTGGGAGTAGGGATGTTCGCCGTTGTATAAAGATCCATGGTGGTCCACTATGCTGAAAATGGCATGGATCAAGAACCTCTAGACATCAAATAGTGACCTACACGATTAGTAGATATCCTACTGGCAGCAGCTGCAATGTCACCTACAATGTAATTGCTTCCTTTTGGGAAGCAACGACAACCTCATCTACTATGGGGGCTAGAGCTGGGCTGAGAGCAAGAGACCTATCGCTAACCAATACCCTAAACACTGGGGGTGGTCTATCTACTCGACGATAGGTGGGCCTATCGGCAATCCTACCATGCCCCTAACCAGCATATGGTGGAATGTCTAGGTAGTTGACTTTGAGGCCCAAATGGACCTCAGCATACAACTCCTAAACAAAATACAATGGAATCTAGTCATTGTTTGGGTATTGACCATGTGTTGTGAGAAATCATGGGTAGATCAACGAGGCCATAACATGATTGACACATCTAGTGACCTAGTATCCCCTAACCTTACACACATTTTGATAGAATGGAAAACAAGTAGTTTTTATTATTTCTTTGGTCACACTATCTTGTGTTTGTTTAATTGGAACATCACCATGTACTTCTTCCCGCATGTGGGAAAAAATAGTAGCTACTCTATCTGGGGAATATGCACTAGTCCTCTCAAGTTCATCTCTTAGTTTTTCTAGAGTATGCAATATTGACATGCATGGTTCAATATATACCCCTGGGTTTGCACCCTGTGCTAATGAGTCTCTCAATTTCTTAATCTCATTAGTGGTATTTGCAAACAAATCTTTTGGTTCAGGTGGAACATCTACATTTTCCATGTTATATATATATATATATATATGTGTACACCTAAAGGAGCAATGAAACCTTGGTAAATAATATATGTAGATATATAGGAAATAGAAATCTAAAATAGTTGTAATACTTCATCTACTCATCAATAATATTTTCATACTGTTAACAAAAAAAATTCAACATCTATCTAGTTTTTAATAATCAAAACATTCAAATTACTAGATTGCACACAAAACATAATCTAAAACAGTTCTATTTAATTTTAAATTTACAAATATGCACTCTAGTACAAAATGTGCCATTAAAGACTTAAAAAATGTATTGATAAAAGTTGCATCTAAGATTTATTTCCTACAACTAGTAATAAAGGGAAAGCATCATTACTTAACATTGGTGGTCATGTAAAATCAATTTAGTCATTATTGAAGGTAAAAATAAGAGAAGAAAATGAGAGATATGATATAAGCTTGTAAATATGATTTCTAAATTATTGAAGCAATATTTTGATGAGGAAACCAAAAAATTAGAAATAAACTTCCTCATATCCATAAAAAAAAATTGATAGGAGGAAGGGACACATGCACATAATATTTATCATGAAAGTTACCATACAATGTACAAGAACATGACACTAAGGAACAAAGGTTTCTTATAAGTACAAAACAAACCTAGATGAAGATTTAACCTTACTACAAATTGAAAGAATAGGAGAAAATGACTTGATTTAATCTAAATGTACATATTTTTTCTATTATCTCAAATCTTATAGATAATATAAAATCCTCCATATGAAAATATGGTTATATTTACTCATTTAGATAAAATTTAATAATTATTTTATTACTCTTATTTTTATAAATTTTTTGGATATTATAACTTAAAATAAATCAACTCTAACATTTTTTAAAATTTAAAAGTTCCCTATACAAATTCTACAACTAGATATAATGGACTAGAGCTTTGTATAATGATGCACAATGATCAATCCTTGACATTCCAAATCTTTGTGTGGGTATTTTACTTCATCCCACCATCTTCTTTAGTTTTCATAATAGGTAGGTATTACTAACGAACCTAGGAATTATCCCTTGTTGACCCATCTTATTTCAACCTTTATTTTGTTGATGATTATACTTGAAACTCTTATTTTTAAATTTTATGCAACTTAATGAATACCTATAACACTTGGTGAAACTAACAAACCAACACTAAGATTGTTTCTCTTACTTTATCTAATCCTAGTATTTCATGTTGACTTCTTGTATTCCTTTAAGAACACTAAAGAGTATAATAGTATAAAAGAACTTTAGTATAATATTTCTCTTTGGGATATTATTTAAACTTCACCTTAATATCATGAGTTTCTTCATAATTCTATCCCTCTTCTACTAAGCCTATTGAAATAGTTGCCCAAATTGGGTGTATTATATACTGACATTATGGAGATTACATTTCTTCCATCTAAACTTCACTTCAATGTGGTCTAATAGAAGATTATTTATCTTCTAATCATTTTGGGTACTAAACCTATATGAGCATTAAGTATACATTGAGTGAAAATGGTTTTTTAATCTTAATATTTGTAGTCATTAATTCCTAAAATATATTTTTGTTTATACTTCTAATCTTACTCTTCCTGAATTTTCCATTAAAGGTTTTGTTATTATTCGATGAGATCCTTTGGGAACTATTATTTTCTTATCTAGAATCAAGCCCTATTTCGCTTCACTTGTTATTCCATGTTATAATAGGGAATAAATTTCTTATAAACTCCTTCACGGAAAACCTTCGATTCATGCAATAGGGATTGTTCCATCTAATTCCACCAATATGTAAAGTTTTTTATATGGAAGTAAAACTTTCATGATTACATAAAGATAATGATCTATTGTATTATTGTAAAATTAGTGATGAACTACTTTTATTTTTATATTCCCCTCTAGTTACCTTAAAAATAACTACATATATTTCTTTTATACAATTATTTAAGGGGGCATATACTCTCACAACCCTTGTAATTTTGACATTTTTCCTTTTATATGTATAATGTTTATGTTGGATTATATATGATTTGTTGGCATACTTTGTATTATTGGTTGTATTATTCTAACATATATATATTGTAGATTTTTGTGTTTTTTGACATGCTTGTTTTGCATATCTTAGTTCAAGGGAATCAACTCCTTGATCAAACACACTGTATATCATTCTATGTATCCAAAATGTTTGATTATTTTCATGTTTTTCTTTTAGCATTTATTTTTTATACTTTAATTATGTTTTATCATATAGTGACATTAGCCCGTTAAAGTGAAAGAAAATATGATGTCAAGAATTGCATACACTACAATATTAATTTATATTTCATGCTCACGTTTTAGCATCTATATCCATAGCATAATTTTAGGGCCCATTTAACCCTCTTTCCTAACCTTCTCCTAGATCTAAGTGGCAATCTCATATTTTCTTACTTAATTATGTTAAATTTCATATTTTTATGTATTTGTCGTCTTCTAACATTTTATTATTTATGTATTGTTTCAAACATTAAATACACAATTATATAAACATCTTCATGACTCTAAAAATATCCTAACAATTTTTTTTTTAAATCATTCTTCTTACTTGAATAAAAAATTCTAACTAACTAAGACATTTTAAATTATTTTTAATTAAATTTATCTTTAATTAATTAAATATTTTATCAAAACTCAAATACAATTATCCTCTTATCATTTTTTTTTTATTTAAACTACTTTTTAATACAAATTATTGTATTTTCAAAATGCATGTTCTCTCACTACCATTTTAAAATGATAAATCTTCCTATTTTATAAAATACTTGCAATAGTCCATTCTTGACATCTTTACAAGGAGCAAAATAAAGAATCTTCATTCTAATCATACAACTATATTTTTGAAATGCATGTTCCTCTTGCTACTATTTTATAAAATACTTACAATAGTCCATTCTTGATACCATTACAAGAAACAAAAGAAAGAATTTTCATTCTAATCATACAATGTCTTATAATAGCTTTCTCTATTTTCATAATATGTTGGATTTTATTCTTAACATCTCAAAAATGTCCTTTTTTATAACTAATTTTTAGGATTGAAAAAATATCTACAAAATTCTTTTTTTTCTCATTATTTGTCCAATTTTTCTAACACATTTTTTCCAAAACTTTATCTCACCCCATTACATTCTATTCTTCCCTATTTTAACACCAATCTCTATTTTTTATTCAAATTTGAAAGGCATTATGTACTTTTATATGCAAAAGTGTAATATATCCCTCATACGCTCCATTTAATCCTTAAAATTCTACAAATGCAGTATAATAGTATTTTTTCGACAATTATATTCTATATATTATTTACATTGGAGCATTCTTCATTCTACTCTTGCATGAAACAAAATTACTATTTATTTTTATTTTCCTACACTATGTAACACTTGGTTTCTCTTTGTTGCATTACATTTATTCTACATTATTATTCTTGGCCACTATGTTCAACATTATATGCTCTAGTTATATCTAACATTCTATTTCTTTATGTTATAATATTTCATTATATATACAACAATTATTCTTCATACAATTTATATTTCTATTGACTACAATAAAATTTTCTATTTGAAAAAATTCTTCTGATTTACTTTATTCTTAACTTATATTCATTCTTCAAGCACATTCTAATTTCTTTACATGATATTATTTATCATGTATAATATAACTTTGCAATGTTTTTCTACATATTATTTGTTTTCTTCTTTAATGTTGTAAGTTATGTTACTTTTATTGGTCTTTTCTCTTTGAAAAGAATACAAACCTATTTTCTTTTTCATTTCTTCCTCTTACAAATATTATTCACTCATTGAATAATATTTGCTCAATTTACTAGAATTTTTTACTATGCCTAGTTTTACTTAAATGTATGCAAAATAGGCATGCATATAAACACCACACAAATTATTTGGAAAAATGCCACAAAAAATGTGATATCATTTATATAAAACTATGGTTTGTTGCACTCTATTACAACAATTCATCCAATTAAGAGGTGATGTAATTTATTGATTCACTAGAAACAAAAATAGATTTTTATTCTTAAAATTATTCTCTAGTTAGACTCATGGAGTGAGCAATTGAAAATCAATTTGAACATTTCAATCACTTAGATAAAAATTTATCCAAAGAATAATTAAGATAGTGTTATGCAACCAATAATATAGAAGCAATAAATCTAGCCTATTAATTTTTCTAAGGTTCCATTCAAGTATAATTTTGAATTCAAGTTTACAAGAAAAATAAGTCTATAATAATATTCACAAATAATATCTCCATGTTGATAATTTAAGCAATGCCTTCAACACAATCTATTAATGGATATAGAGAGAACTAAAAAATAGATATACTTGTAGGTTGGAAATATCCTCAAGATGGAACAAAATTAAATTTTGATTATACATTTTGGGGGAATCTTCAGGCTATAGATGTTGACTATTTTCTTCATTATTCTAATAGTTTTAAATTCTAATTAGAGGTTTGAGTAAACTTGGTTTAAAGATGAACAAAAAAAATAGTAGGAAGATCTCATTGTTAGGTTAATACTAGTATATAAGAAAGGATATAATGAATTAGTAATAGAAGGTAGTGTTTTTACAAAGGTTGAGGCCCCAATTGGGGTATGTGTTCTTATGAAAAAGAAGCATTGAAGTCCCAATTTTTTTATAAGATTATGCATATATGCATTGCTATTGGGGAAAAATATTAGAAAATTTCAAGCAAATGCAATTGGCAGCTCTAAAGCCAAATGAATATTAAAAACTTTCAAGCAAATGCAATTGGCAGTTGTAAAGCCCAATTTTATAAAATGGGTTTGTTTAAAACACTTTAGAAACTTTCAAGCAAATGTAATTGGCAACTGTAAATCCAAATTTGGTTTAAAACTGGGTTTGTTTAAAAGGCTTTAAAACTTTCAAGCAAATGCAATTGGTAGCTATAAATCCAAATTTTAAATAATGGGTATTGTTTTTAAAAGGTTTTAGAAACTTTCAAGCAAATGCAATTCACAGCTGTGAGCCAAAATGGGAGCTTGAAACAGAGTATATTCATTATAAATGTTCAATAAATTTTGCTCTCATAATGTGCCTTCAAGTTTGAAATGAAAATTTTGTTTGAAAATTTTGTTTTATTCAATTTGTTTTCATTTTACAAAAAAAAATTTGGTCTCATGGAATCCATTGGGGTTTACAAATTTGCAATCAAATCCAATTTTCAATCACTGTTATTCAAAAGGAAAAGAATGCCAACCTTATGTTGGAAATCCTTGAGTCGATATTGAAGTTGAGATGCTGGCCCCTTTCAAATTTTTGTTGTTCCCTGAGGTTCAGGTTCGCTGTCGTTCATCGCACATGAGCTCACAATTCGTTGTCATTTGTTCTGTTCGAATGACAGTGATAGCAAGTTTTATTTTCAAAAAACCCTAATTCAAAAGGGTTCGGTAGACCAGGGGTTCGACCAAACCCCTTTAAATAATAATATTTCCATTGACTTCCTTGGGATTCGACCGAGCCCCCCTTCCTATTGAAATTTTGAAAAAGGTCACTTTCCTTCATCTTCTCAATTGTAAACCACTATTGTGGTTTCACCCATTAATGCCTAATATTTTATATCCATGGCATAATTCCAAGGTGTTGACTCAAGATCTTGTTAAATTGTTTATGGTCATCAACTCTAAATAACTCTACACATAAGAGCTAGATTTACCTCACAAGACTTGTGAGTTTTCAGCCTAGTGAGAGACGCATCAAAAAATAAATCATCTTTAACATCCTTCATTGTGGCTTGGTACCATAGGAAGTTGTTATATGTAGAATATAAGGATGGGGGCAATGAAAGAAGGGGAAATAGATCTAATGGAAGCAAATCCTCTTCTTCTCCTTCTTCATCAAGTTCAAGCATTTTTTATGTTTGAGAATTAACAGGTGATGGTGAGAAAAATATATTTTTTAGATTTATCATCCAATTTTGTCTTTTTTACCTTGGGAACATGCATGTAAGGTGTACATCC
The DNA here is from genome assembly GCA_007258455.2 of Sequoia sempervirens. Lineage (NCBI taxonomy): Eukaryota > Viridiplantae > Streptophyta > Pinopsida > Cupressales > Cupressaceae > Sequoia > Sequoia sempervirens. The sequence continues at coordinate 61,231,915 of VDFB02056351.1, forward strand.
AAAAACTTTGAAATTTGATATAGAGGGCCTCTTCCCAATCTGTGCTTCTTGAGATGTGATATATTTAAGCACTTTTGTGGGTGTTCAATTCAAAAAATACATTTCTATGTGAACTTCTTCAACCCAAAATTTAAGAGCAAGATTTACATCCTTCAAAACACATCACACTATTTCCACAATAGTATGATTACACCTCTCTGCAACACCATTTTGTTGAATCGTGTAAGAAATGTTCAATTATCTTTGGATCTCATGTTTTGAATTCCCCCCTCAATTTGAGAAAAGGGATTTGAAAGAATGACTTGATGACCTTTCTGCATGCACTCAAAATTCTTTGATTTTCTCAAATGCTTGATTTGTGTGAGCCAAATAATAAACCACAATTTTATAGTATAGTCATCCAAAAAGAGTATTAAATCTTGGAATTATTATGAAATGATGGAATTGATTCACATAGGCTGGTGTGAACCAATTTTAAGGGACCTAAGGCTCTATTCTTTTTAATAAGAAAAGGATTATGATTTTTCTTTCAAAGAAGACAATGTGAGCAAAGAACCATTTTCTACATGCAGGGAAGTCCTCACTCCATATCTCTCTTATTCAATGCAAGAAGATGGCCAAATATTTGATGCCAAAGGGTTGTGGATGAATCATTTTTTATTGCAAGGGGTTTATCTTCATGTGTGACATCAAAAATGTGAAACATTTTTCGAACCCCTAAAGAACAAGCAATAACTTCACCATTTATGGACTTGTCTCTAAGGAGACAGTTTCTTTCCATTATGACAATCAATACAACTTTCAAATTGTGCTCAATTAATCCACTTATAGAGAGAAGGTTATTTGTGAGACCTAAAACATATAGAATATTTATAATTATGTATTTGTGGTTTTTGAGGGAAGAGAGATATGCCAAATTCCCTAAAGTTTATACGACGTGTCATCACCAAGGGATACTTTCCCACAGGAGGTGGATGCAATGAGATCACAAAACCACTCTTGTTAGCTTGGCATATGTCTAGATGTACCAAAATCAACATACCAAATTGAAATATTTGAGGTGGAGACCTTTGCTTCTATAGAATACAAGAATTTGTTTTAATATGAATCTCCTATAGATGCAACACTGCCATGATTATTATAGAGTTTGTAAGGTTCAGACTTTTTATGATAAATTATTCTTTTGGTGGGATTCTTATTAGTAGACGAATTAATCAAATGGAGGTAGGGGTAAATTGATTGGTTAATTGTGTGGTGATGAAAATACTACAGGATTTGGTATGCTATTTTAACCTAACGCTTATATCATGATTAACTATTTTAATTGTATCAATTATCTATGTGTTCAAACTAAGGTTGAAAGACTCAATATTCTTAATGATTCTAACAAGGATTATCTGGGTTATTCTATTTTTGACAATTAGGGCATAAGTGGATTTTTAAGTTTTGTTACTCGTCTAATTATTTGTTTGAGGATATGTTCATTTATTTGGTTATAGAGATAGGAATGGTAATACCTACTCTAGATGGATTATAATGATAGATGTGTGATATGAATAGTGAAACTTTATTAATTTGATGAGTCGATTTAAATTAAATGATTTCTCAAATAATGAATGTTAGAATATATTATGTTGATTTCATTTCAAGTTGCTTCGGCTATTTTATGAGCATATTAATGGATGTAATCAAATGTGCAGGTGATTCTATGGCCAATGGAAAAATTTGGAGGTCTTTTGGGAAACCTTAATTGTGTTTAACCCTGAAGTCAACCTTAGTCCATTTGGAGGGAAAAAGGTCAATTGTGGTGTGGATGTAGCTTATCGTGATGTGAAATTATATTGTATGTGATGTGGAGTTAATGTATTTTCATGTGTGAAATTAATGTTGTATTTCATTTGTGTGAGTCCTAGGGTAAAGAGAGTGGTCATTTAAGTGTTTAATTTTTGCATTTATTTCTTGAGGTTTTAAATTTGATTTAAGTGTGAATTTTCCTTTATTTAGTCATTTTTTAAGTCCTAGGTCATAAGACTATTAGTTGGGACCATTTTGGAATGGTAAAGTTATCCGAGGATGAATTTTCTAACCAAATTCAACATTTTCTATAAGTGATGAAATCTAAAGGTAGATAAGAGGAAGTTGGGTGAGGTGTCGCCACCCCATCCCATCCTCAAGTTGGTTTTTAGGAAGTTATGATGAGGCATTTCTATTTATTCAATTCAAAATAATGGAAGAGGGGATTTTTGCTTCATTTTTTTAATCTTTACTTGTAAGATGGAGGGAAGAAAACTTTGGATGAGGAAGAAGGCTTAGTGAAAGAATTAGTGGATGGGAGTTTAAGGAGAGGAGCTTGGAAGGGAGATAGTGTTGGCCTTCATCAATTTTCATCAAATGATTCAAGGACTTAATAGAGGTAGGCATCTTTTCCAAATGTTATAATTAGGTTTTGGAGTGTGTGATAAATAATATTAGATTTGTGTGTTGATATGTTGATTGTTTCTTCCACTTTAACATGATTTTTGAATGTGAAAATGGTTATGGGAGAGGGAGGGAGAGTAGTTTCTCCTTTTTCCCTCTTCATTTGGATCTTGTTTATGATTCAAATATAGAGTATCTTCTTTTTTTCTTTTTTTCTTTTTTTCTTTTTTTTTTTGGGGGGGGGGGGGTGGTGTGCAAACTATTGGGGTAATCAAATTGGATATCTATGTTGTTTCAATATGTGGTGTGAGAGTGAACCTGTGTTTTTCAAGGGTCTCATAACTCGGGTGATGAGCACACAATTATACTGAGAGGGGGGTGAATCATTATAATACAATATTTTAATTTTTCAAACTAACAACCATAATAATATCAATTGCATAATATCATTCACATAAGATCTTACAATTATGCAACACAAGAACACACGATTTACGTGGAAATCCTTACAAGAGAAAACCACATCATGATATTTATTATATGAAACATCTTACAATCTTTGTAGGCACCAACCTACAAGAGACACTAATCTCCTCTTATACAATTTGTGAGCGCCAATCCAATGGAGACACCAATCCCCATAACTAAGCACCAACTCAATAAGAGACACCAATCTATTTGATATGAGACACCAACCTCGTTTTCTATGGGGCACCAACCTCCAAAGTGGACAAAGTATTTCCCCTTATTAAATTTCTCTTTCAAAAAATGATATATATATATAATATCTTCACAACTTTGTTTTATCAAATCTTATGCTTCTTCAATGGATGGCAAACTCTTATGATGTCTTCATAAAACTTGAATATACATATTCTTTCTCTTACAAATTTAATGCCATCCTTTTTATATACTTTTCTTCTTTAAATCCGCATCTATCCCTCTTTATGATGCAGGAGCATCTAGGGGTACTAGAAATCTTGCATCACAAAAAATATTGCTAATTTATTTTTGTTGTTTTCAATAAGGGCTAAGGTGTGTGGAAAATAAATATTTTAATTTGCAATAATTTTATTTTCCCTTGTGGTGATATGTAAATGCAATTTTTGGAGGAAATATGTTGAGGTAAATGTTTTTGAGGAATAATTGGGAAAATACTCCTTTTGGGCGTCCCATTCTTGGTGGGGTCCACTTGGGGTGCATGTGCTTGCATGTTAAATTGTATGTCTTGCATGCAATTGCATGTTTGTGCCACAAGCTTTGCATGTTGTTGCATGCCTGTATTTGGAGCTGTCGAAGCCATTGAGAATCAAAGAAGGTGTCATAATTCACCAAATTTGATTTCCCATGGTTTAGATGCCCATGTGAAGGCCATGTGAGAATTGAGTTATTTTATTATTTTTATGATTATTTCTCCAAATGGGGTGTAGGTTTTCCAAGGAGGTGTTTTTCTTATGGTTTTGGAAAACCATAGTGGTTTTCCCATTCTAAAACTTTTATATTATGATGCCTTGTCGTTTGGAGAGATGGCTTTGGAAATTTTTGCAGGTGAAATGGGAAGATGTTGTCAGATTGAAGAGAGGAATTGAAGACTCCATTGTTGCAAATTTCTATTTGCATAGAAGCCCATTTTTTAGGGAGCTAGTGAGCTAGTGAAGTCCATGTGAAGGGAGCATGAGAGCTTCAGTTGAAAGAAGGTGAAAGAGACCAAGAATAAATTTTTGTTGCAAGTTTGAAGGTGTACTACAACAACAAGAAGATTGATGATTTCATAGTTTGTTGCAACAACGATTTCTAATTATGAATGCAGGTTGAAGGAGCTAGAATATTGTGAAAGAAGTTGGATTGAAGGAGATCAATTTGGGATTGATCCTTGCTATTTTGTATCAATCATATTTTATATTTTTAAATTTTTTTGTTAGCCCATATGCATGCACAACCATTTAGTTTTAGTTATGCTATGTAAATCTTGAATTTTGAGATTTTGAATGAACAAAGAAGAACACTTTTTGCAAATTTTTGTGTTGTTTCAAACCATTTCTTAGTTGTATTTTTAGATTCTTGTATGTGAATGAGGGTTGGTTTCTAACTTCATCAATGGTATTAGAGTAAGAGTTCCTAAGTGTGTAGGAAGAAGTGTCAATGTGAGGCAATTTGCACCAACACCTATGGTGGTGTGTGTTATTTGTGTGTAGATAGATCGTTGAACGAGAGGAAATCTATACTAGAGAGGATGTGATGGGTCATGAGGGGACCCATACAAAATTTGTTTTGGGAATAATATTGGGAAGAAGTGGAAAATAGGAAGTACCGTGAAGAATTTGAAAAGCTCCATGTTGAAGTAGATGTATTGGAAAAGATAGTTAAAGAAGAAGTGGAAATATAGAAAGAAAGATATGGGAAGAATAATGTTCTCTTGAAAGAGGACAATGAAGAGATCAAAAAGAAAGAGTGTTGCAGGCCTTTGGTAGTGGTTGAATGTAAGGAAGAATATGTGAGGGAAACCCACATAAATGGAGAAGATAATGAGGCACAAGTTTCAGCGATAGCATGTGAATGGAGTGCATTATGTAACACCCCACCATGCAACCCTAGGGGAAGTTGCAATTTACTACACAAACGAACTATTTTTTTTTTTGAAAGAATAATTAACAAGCAAGTTCACTAACCATTGCCAATCAATCCCCTAAGGTTACGAGACTGAGTTACTTAAACCCAAACAAGAAACATGAATTAAATTCATAACATATAAATACTCAACAAATAAGTTCACATACATTCCACACATAACGATTTACAAAAAAGGATATGAAATACCACTTGATTCCAATAATATAGTTTACAACATAATTACAACACTCATTCCCCGAATGAGATAAATCCAATAAGCATGATTACATATTACAAATTCTACCTCGATAACAAATGAGGGGTAATGAAATACAATATACAACTAAAAGAACAAGCAAGGAAGAAACTAGAACCCACGAGCTCTCCAACTAGAAATCTCGTCCACATGAACAAGAAGATGAACCAACGGATTAAGGAGCACGTTCCATCCAACCATGTGATACCCAAAGGCTCACCCCCCATGCTAGGAGATAGTAACCAGGAATCCAACACAAGACCATCTATCACTAGACATAGGCAAAAACATAAACTGAACTGAAACAACTACAACCACAATATCACTTAACACAAAGTTACAATGCTTCTAGAGAACAATGATCTTTTACGCAGCACAACAATACTGACTTCTGGTTGACATAGAGAGAGTGTCACATGACATTTGCTATGAGTTACCCTGGCTCAACTGTCTAAGGCAACCGAACACACATCTTGGGCTATCCAGGCTCAACTCTACCAGCCGTCGGACCCTCATACCAACTGCGCTTCTCGTCTCATCTCAAACCTTAAAAGCGAATGAGTTATGAGAGAGGCATTAATTATCTTAATTAGTCTAAGAGATTTTCATTAATTATTTTTAAGTTATCACTTACTTAAACCCTATGTGAGTTACCCTGGCGCCCCTTTGTGTGTCGGACCCCCACAAAGAGCCACTCTCCTATCGACAACATACACGGTATAAACCACAATGAGTAACTGAATAAGGTGACCTCTCCAAACCAAGGAGGCAAAAAATAAAGGAAACTCACTCCAACACTAGAGGAAACAAAAGTCAAAACCCTCTCCAAGCACTGGAGGAAACAAAGGTCAAAACCCTCTCCAAGCACTGGAGGAAACAAAGGTCAAAACCCTCTCCAAGCACTGGAGGCAACAAACACATACTCCACTCCTAATCCAAAGGAGATGCAAAACTCAATACCCACTCCTAATCCCAAGGAGGCACAAATCCCAAGACAATCCAGAGGTTGACTATCATACCGACAACCCATACAAATAATCGAACCCCTATCTGGTAGACTTTAAAACATTAACTCCATTTTCACGAAATTCGAGAAAGAACATATCAACACTAAAAGCACTTTAAGCAATTAAATAACTTAAAGTTAGGATTTCTTAAATCCAGTCAATCACAGTTTTCATTACTTGCATTTATCCAATCAAATTCACCAAATTCATTTCACGATGATGAAGTATTTAAAAAAAACAATCATTTATTCTAAGTTTCACAATTATATTCTATAATCAAAACATTTTGATAAATAAAGCATTTAGTTAAAATCAATTAATCCTTATTTCAACATAGAATAAATCAATCAATTCAAACTCATCTATACAAAATACAATATACCTTAAATATATATACATAAAAGTATATATTCAATGTATGTTCCATGATATATTTATATATTTAAATATTTAAATCGCATTGAAATTAAGCAAATCAACATAATAAACTAATTTATTTAAAATACATGAGATGTACATATATACGTTGTATATATATAATATATTTATAAATAAACTATGATAAAATAAATATTATTTAAATATTAAAATAATATTATATATATAATATAATATATATATATATATATATATATATTATTATATAATATAAATAATAT